>CABFOS010127557.1:0-15277 GCA_900660315.1 Diretmoides pauciradiatus | reverse complement strand
GGTTCCTTGGATTTTTGTTTTCAATTTACAACTCGGGGCGGCAATAGCTCAGTTGGTAGAGCAGTCATCTGGGAATCGGAGGGTTCCCGGTTCGAGGCTCCTCCCGGTAGCGTGTCGGAGTGTCCTTGAGCAAGACACTGAACCCCTCACTGCTCCCTACGAGCAGGTTGGTGCCTTGCATGGTTGCTGCCGCAGTCGGTGTGTGAATGTGAGAGTGAATGGGTGAATGTAAAGTGTATAAATTGTAAAGCGCTTTGGATAAAAGCGCTATACAAATACAGTCCATTTACCATCCATTTACCATTCCATTTATTAAAAAATGAACGTGGGATTCGTGAAACGTGCGGGAAGCCTCAATTTGTTTGGAGAAGAGGTGTATCAGATGATGAATGCCAAATGTTCGTAAATTGGATGCACACGCCAATTTGCATATAAACGCCCTCAACGCCATAAAAGGCTGCAGACTCAAGGGTCGTGTGCCAAAAGGGGAAAAAACTTTGCTGAGACTGAAATTGAAGTTTTGCTCTCATCTGTGGATAAGGAAAAGAACAGAATTTTCCAGAGTTTAAGCAATGGAGTCTTGAGAACTGATAAATAAAGCATGGCAGGGAATAACCGATGCGATCAATGCTGCTTCATCAGAAAAGCGCAAAGTTACTGAGGTAAAACGAAAGTGCTTCGAATCGATCGGTTCGGTTCAACTCTGAATGCTCAGAGTAAAAAATGAATAAAACATTTGATTGAGTTTGTCTCATGCCTGTGTATGCTCAGTTATACATACTTACTTCAAAAACGAGAAATTAGTCATTGGCGAACTTTAACAGCCGGCCTGTTGTCAGCTCCGATAGGCAGATCCTACATGTGCAGTGGAAGTGGCAGATCTGGGATGGGTACACCGCGTTTATTAGAGAGGTTATGCAGGACACATCAGGCCATAGTTATCCTCGGCGACCCACTTTTGGGTTGCGACCCACCAGTTGAGAAACACTGCTGTAGACATTGGTACATGTGTGGGCAACTCAATGGATAGTGCAGCTAATATGCAGGGACAGCATCGGGGGTTTTCTACACTATGTAGTCTCCTACTCAGATTCATATATGTGTTATGGGCATCTTCTGAATCTTGTACTGGCAGACACAACAGGCAGTGTCGTGGAAAGAACATCACTGTTTTCACTGCTTAATGATATGCAGTGTTCATAAGAGTGTCATACAAGCGTATGCATAAGTGGGAAGAGATGAGTCAGGCAAGCATCACAGGCGACTGTGCCCAATAGGGGAAACTAGGTGGTGGGCTAAGGATCAGGCTCTAAGTAAAGTGTTTGGGTGCTTCGGGAATCGTCAGGAAGTCTTGTTGTTTGACGTGCATTTTTGGAGCATACATCTCCTCTTTCAAAATACTTACAGACGAGGGGAATTGATATTCTCACAGCTCAACATCTGGTTGAGGGGACAGAGGGCAGCATTAGCAAGTGTGTTAGGGACTTTGAAGGAGTTAAGAGAGTGGGCCAATGGAAAACTGCAAGAGAAGGAAGACTGCGAGCTGGTAGTGCAGACTGTCCTTTTTCCGCTAATGCAAAACTTTGCTCAGATTTTGCCTGTCTGGACCCTAGAAACTTTGCTCAAGTGAGGGAAAATGGGCTCCCTGACTCAGCTGTCGGAGAAATAAGGAAATGTCTGCTTAGGTTTGACTATATGGCACATTATGTGGTGAGCTGTTCAGCTCACTTCTTGCATCCCAGTGGGACAGACTAAAAATGTCCCCTCTGGAGGGTTACACTGTCAGGACAGCCAGTGAGATCCCACAAGGAAGTGAGGAGGATCCTTCCATGGAACAGCAGTAAAAACTGTGCCATTTTTGTTCATCTCATCCTCTCTCAGTACAATCTCCTAACTGATGCCTACCATGTGATTGGACTGGCCTACAAGTTACTGCAGAACACTGTCCATCACAGAAGTAGTCTGTGAGAGAAGCTTCTTAACAGTGAAATTCATTAAAAACAGAGCATTTTAACCCGGAGGCACCTAAAGGCATACGTGCTCATGTGCACTGAGAAAGAAATTCTCATGTCTTTGGACAATGATACTGTAATAAACAAAGTTGCAGAAACTAGTGTACTGCTCAGGCATTCATTAATGTTTTAGGGTTGGCCATGTTTCCTTGAAGCTACACTCATGCACAGGGAAAGTATCATGTCCTTAGAAAGTTAAACTGACAGACACAATTGGCCGTGTCTGCAGGTGTGTGTGTGTGTGTGTGTGTGTGGGGGGGTAACGTGTCCCTCCGCACGGGGTTGCACCCTCGGTGAAACTCCTCACCGTGCAGGTGAAAAGAAGCGGTGTCTGACTCCACATGCATCAGAGGAGGCAGTCTACACCTTCCCCAGGCCGACAGAGGGGGTGGAGCAGCGACCAGGCAGGGGGGATTAGCAAACAAATAAATTGGGCAGAAAATAGGGAAAAATAGCGGAGAAGAGCTGAGCACTCCTCAGACAGTCTGTGAGTCCAGAGTCTCCTTTTAAAAAACAAAGTTATACTGTGAATAACAAAGTTGCAGAAAACTTTTTTTAATTGTATTTATTCATGTTTGAGGGTTGTTGTGAACACTCATTTGCAGTGAATACTGTATAGAATTTGATATTGTAGAAAAAGACATTGTGATGTTGTAGAGAATAATGCATCATCATATTTATGTTTGAGGGTCGGACATTGCACTTTAACCCAGGAGCACCTGGAGGCATTCATGCACTGAGAAAGACATCCTCATGTCTTTGGATAATGATACTGTAATAAACTAAGTTCCAGAGACCAGTGCACTGCTCAGGCATTCATTAATATTACACTCATGCACAGGGAAAAAGAGATGATGGTGTCCTCAGAAAGTTATACTGTACTGTGAATAACAAAGTTGGAGACAACAGAGCAATATCAGCATATCTTTAGTAGTTCAGTCATTTGTACTGAAAAATACATTTTGATGATCTACAAAAACACATTGTGAGGTGGTAGAGAACAATGCAATACATATAAATGTTTCAGGGTTGGATATTTAAGTTTTATTTTATATTGCTCTGATTCTTATCTGCAGTAGTATATATATGAATATGTGCACTTTTCACAATGTTGTCATTTTTGTGAAAATTAAGTAAACTAAAGCTGTGAAGCGACACTTATTTGCACTGAATTTGAAATGATGATGTTCTAGAAAAATACACTGTGAATGACAAGGTTGTAGAGAATAGTGCACTGTAGCGGACCTACATAGTAAAGCTATAATTATGTATCTCCAGTATAATAAGTTGTGAGCTAAAGTGAGCTGGTTTGAGGCATGAAACTCCTGGGCTGAAATGAATCCCACCCCGGCCCTGCCCAATCATCCAGCCGGCCTAGTGGGAAACTGCCTAAGTACGGTGCCAGCAGTAAATGAGTTTCCCACGAGGGAGCTCATCCTCCCGCTGCTGAGGAGAACCAGAAGAAACCCTCTGGCCACATTCAAATTGGAAATGGCGATTTGACTTCATTTCTTATTGACAAAAGAGAGTGGCTGTCCCGCCGTGTTAGATGGGGAAAACCCCAAGCTGCGTCCTAATGGTCTAAAATGACAATATGCAGCACTTTCAGTATCTTTAAGGCTGTATTATGGGAAGGCTTTTTGGAACAATCCTGGGACACTCACCCTATTTATGAATTAGGCTCCTTGGTAGGTTTGAAGCAAGTGGTGGTGATATTAGTTAAGGTATAATCCGACTGTAACACAAGAAAAGACAGAGGTGACAGTACAGTCGTTGCAGAGTGTGTTGCAGAGAGCAGCACAAGCAAAACAACAGGCTGTCACAGTTGTGCTGATGTGTGCTGTCTTCACATCTCATTCCACTCTTTTAACTACACAACATTAAATGAAAGATTTATTCAGGCAATTCTCATGATTTGGCGAGTTTTTCTGTTGATGCGAAAAAGTCAGCAAGTGTGAGCGTTTTTAAGAACTAGCCTTTGTGTGTAAGTGTGTGTGTGTGTGTGTGTGTGTCTATAGATGGATGGGTGAGTGTCTCAGGCCCTGTTTACACGACAGCGGCACGACAATGGCAAACTTTTTTTGCGGATTGCCTTTCGTTCACACGACAACACATGAAAACTGACTGAAAATGCAAGCTTGCATTTTCATTGGAATGTTTACCGTCCCCATGTAAACTGGCACAAATGCAATTCTTGTGAAAATGGTGACAACGCGGCCCCACTTGGTGCATGCGAATAGAAGAACATAGGACAGGCATGCGCCGATAGAAGAACAACAATGGAGAGGGAACAACAAAAGAGCAGAGGGAAAATATGTTTGTTGGAATATTCCTTCTAAAAAAACACAGGTTGGAACCACTCGCTGTTTGTACTACTAGTACCTACTGGCCTGGCATACATACTACAGCCTTTTCAACCGTTTATGTGGGTCTGTGTGCACGCAGATCGTTAACTGTTGTGTGAACGGGGATGTTTTTTAAAACGCAAAGATAAAACTTTCCCGTTTTTGAAAAACAGTTGTCGTGTAAACAGGGCCTCAGACAGTGTTTCTGGTTGTCAAAGTGTGAAGATCATTGCCATGATGTGTTGAAGAGTGGATTGGTTGCGAGTCCACAGGCTGTCAGTCGCCATGTGTGTGTGTGTGTGTGCGTGCGCGCGTGCATGTGTGTGTGTGCACATACAGCAGGGAGCTTTACCGTAGTTAATGTCACTGAGCAACGGCTCCAGATATAGCTGATTATTTTGTAAAGCTGGGGTGTGATCCTAGAGAGCCTCAGCGTGCCGCTGGAGCGCTGACAGAATCAATACGTCTAAAGAAGAAATCAAACCCTGGCAATCTGAGACACTCACGCACACTTCCACCGCCGTGTGCATCCACTCCCCAATCCCCACGTCTTGCAACGTGATATGATGAAGTGGGACTCACACACAGGCCCAGCAGACCAGTCTGGCTTTTTTTATTGAACATATTGCTCAAATCATCCAAAGTATGTGAACCATGAGATTATGTGCATCTAAGATCAGACCATATTTTAAGAGCCTTTTATACAGGAATGCAGGTAATTCAAAAGAGCGTTCACAAACTTTTTCTCACTGTATGTGCATGCGCAGGCACACACACAGACACACACACACCCCAATTCCCTCTCTTTCACATGTATTCCCCAGCCCCAGCAGGGTATCTGGCTTTCTTGAGCCTCCATTTACTCTGAATTACCAGTCGTCCCACCAGGGGCCCCAGTGAACACCGCGAGTGATCCTCTTTTCCCCTTTATTTACTGACTGCTTCCTCACTGAGACGCTCAAAGAAGAAAAAGAAAACACTCCCTACTGCCACTGACAAGTCCACCTGTTCTGTCACTAATAAAGAAAATAAGCAGAGGGATAGGAAACGAAGGGGAGAGAGAGAAGGAGGGAGAAAGAGAGAGGGACAGGGTAGAGGAAGGGGGAAAGAGAAGGAGAGGAGGCTTGCTCAGTGTGTTGAGCTGAGACAAAGCACGCAACCTTCATACGCACCCTATGCATTGCAAATCATGCTGACGTTATGCGGCCATCATCTTTTATGCAAATTGTGCTGCAACAGTGTCTTATACATATGCATGCTGGAGGAGGACCATGGCACCTGTCTGCAGGCCGCATGTCCACGTTAAATCTTTGTGTTAATGCAGAACATATGCAAGGAGGGCAAGATGATTATGCATGGGGCTGATGAGATTTTCCCCCCCAGCGGTGAGGCATGAAGAAAGAAGACTTGCAATGGAAACTACTTAATGTCTGTACGCCTGAGTTTATGTATCCATGTATTAAATGTAAATATTTACATGCAGGTTCTTCCATATACTCACTATGTGTATGCTGCTGGACTGACTAACACTTATTATACACTACTAACACTTACACAGGCACAGGTACTATGCCTGCAGTTGTAGTTGCACGCACACAGACACCTACAGTAGCATATCTGCATGTTGTGTCGCTGAATATGTGAGTGTACGGGGTGAGTTTCAGAGGGTGGGCATTCAGAGAGTCAGCCAGTTGGGGGAGCAGTCAGACAGAGATCAGGCCTGTCATGGTCTGATCACATCTGCAGGGAGGATCGGGGCTTGTCACAACCATGGCAGAAGCAGCATGTGTCAGGATAAGGGCAACATGCTGCCCCTCTCTCTCCTTCCACGCTGCCGGAACGAAGCCTCTTTGCTCATGGCCTTTACCCACAGCTTCCCTTCGGGGGTGTCTGGCTTCACAGACCACTGTTTTGGCTATTATAAGATCAAAGAATGCACCTTCAACAGTTTATATCACACATCTATAGAGCATGAGCTCATCTTGACAAGACACATTGTGCAGAAGAAAGTCAATGAGCTTTTCACAGTTATTGAAACCATATAGTGACATGAAATGACTACACAGTCCTAAACAAGCAGGCATGTGTTTGTACTCTGGAAAGAGTTTGATTGCTGGGAAATTGCATGAAAATAAAGTGAAAATGAATGAACACACTCTTGCCTGTATTTGGGTTATTGCTTGGGGGGGAACTGAGAAAGAGCTGGAAGGGATCCTCAAAAACACAGACAGACAAAGACACTCAGTGGCACATATAAATCGACGCATAGACAAACACACATACACAGAACGACAGACACGCAAACGGGTATACGCACACACAAAAACACACAAACACACACACCCCGGACCCTGACACTGGCAACACGACTCACCTAATTAAAAGCTACATTCAGAAAATTGGACCATGCAAATGGCGAGGACAAAAAAAGGAAGCGCTCATTGTCCTACCGCCCTCCCCTCCGCTGCACGCCTCTCGCGTCCCATTTGAAAGGCGTCTCTGCGTATTTCAGGGCTGTGTAATTATCCACCCATTCTAAACTAGACATTAGTGAAGACATCCCGCCACTCTTATAGGGATTCTATTAAGACAGGTAATTAAAGGCGGTGTGGGGGAAAATTGGCTGAGGCAGGCTTATTGAAAAGAGCCTCAAATATGGGCAATAAATCTCCTGCCTGTCTGCTTTTTGGGGTGCTTTGTACAGTAGGAGTGTATTATTCAGTAACCTCTTGTTGGCTGCAGCCTGAGAGAAACATATGCTGAGAGGAAGCGGGGACGGAGAGGGCGGCCAAGTGGCGGCCATTTTGTAGGTGACCCACTTTTGTTTTAATGGATAGCGGAATGAGAGACAAGTTTAGAGACACCTTGCCAGTGAATGTCATTTGGCCTCGCTGTGCCTCCAATATACAATACAATACAAACGTGTTAGAGCCAATGGCATGCCCAAGTGAAAGCGATGGTTTTGAATTATGCTGATCCTGTGTTGTTCGATTCACCCGTCAGCTAGAGTAACAAAGGCATTCATCATAAGCACCTGATTTGCATTGCGCCGAGCGGGAAAGCCAGATTTTATTCCCTCTCACACCAAACGATGTTGATAACTCAATCACATTACGGTATTCCGATGAATGCTTTCAACACCTAACACCCCCTGAAAGCTCTATTGTTAAGCCACCGACGACAAGTGCAGCCATCGTCGTCTGATCGAACTTTCACGTGGAAAAACGTCTGGTTCCAAGTCAGGAGCTTGGCACACCGGGGATATTGACGATTCAAAGATGACGTGGGATAGAGACAATGGAAGGCAAGGCATCAATACAAGTAGCCTATAAAAGGAAACAGTCAATACCATTAACATTCCAGAAAGAGGGGAGAAAGCATTTCATTGCACATTGGGCTTCTGATTGCTAGTGAGGTATGTGTCAATCCAATATTCCTTCACCATGCCTCCACAGCAGTGAACTGCAGCCAAGGAGGGCTCATAACAAACTAAGGAGCAGCAGCATTGAAGGCTCCTGAATTGATTGGATTGGATTGGATTCTTATTTGGAATGGGAAGAACTTCTCTGAATCAGCTTTAATATGGACAAATGGCTCTCATTATCCTCTACTCTATCGAATACTGCTGGCTAACGTAGGCCTTTAAGAAAAGAAATCAGATTCAAGAAGGCCCTCTCTTTCTCTCTCTCTCTTCCTTTCTCTTCCTCCCTGTCTTCCTTTCTCTTCCTCCCTGGCTGTCTGTTATACACGAGAGAGCGCAGCCTGGAGAATACAGGGATGCACACTTCAATTTAGAAGGCATGAATAAACAATGGGGTTTCCATGTGCTGCAGAAATTTCCCCTGGCGACATTCACTCACACAGCCGATACACTAACGCACATGTGCACACTCGCGCTCACTCTGTGGGACGCGCATGCAGGCACACAGGCACAGACGTTTGTGCTCATAAACACTGACATACTGTCAGATATGTGTGCACACACTGTTCCGAGCCACTAACTTTCCTTTACAGAGGCACTCTGTCTCGTATGAAGTAGGATAGAATAGAAATAATTAATTATGCGGGTCTGATTTCTTTGCAGGCGTTGGCAACCACACAATGTTATGGGTGGTGATTGGGCACATTAAATTACTTGCTCACCGCAGAGTACACTGACAGAGAGAAAACTGCTGTGAGCACAGATTTGGATAATGGTCACACACACACACACACACAGACACGTGCACACTCCTACCACAAGTACAACCCTGCATAGATCTTTGTTGGGATCTATTTGAAGCAGACTTTCCTTAGGAGAGCGCTGAGCTGGAAACGAACTCTTCCTGCAATAAAACCTCCCTCCGCGCACAAATTAGGATAAGAGACTTAGCACGAGTTACAAGTCCCTGTTGTGTGTGTGTGTCATGTGCGCTCGGATCGCAATTGTGTACTTTTATCAGTGAACTGAACTTCTGTGTATGGTTTGTGTACTTGAGAGAGAGACAGAGAGGGTGTGTGTGTGTGTGTGCCCCCTTGGTCTTGGTCCCTTTAATTCTGGTGAGCTAAGATAATGAGAATTTTATCTGCAGCTCCTCTGAGGCGTGGGACTCTGATTGAATGGGAGCAGAGTGTAACGGATGAGACGAGCGATAGTGGGCCGGCTGGGTTACACTCAGGCGGGCTAACACACACCCAGCGCGCTCTGCGGGGAAACACAGGGTGTGCGTTTGCGCCGGCGCTGAGGGAGGTAATGGAATGTGCTGTGTACCTTTGACAAAATGGGAGCCCCCTTGGGTTGTGAAGGATGCCATGGCTATGATAATAATAATAATACATCGGTATGTCTTTGAAAATAGGACATGGTGCGATGCTGTACCATACAACTCCTAGCAACAGAAAACCTGGAGCATGTTTATGGAAAATTATTAATTCTTTGATTCTCTCTCTGTCACACACACACATGTACCAGATCATCATTTGTACCTTTCTCTTCTAATTTCCATAATGAATCATTTTCATCCAAAATGATCTCCTTAATCACACAGCTGATACGTCTGATGTCAGATCCAGTTTTGCAGCCCCTGGATAGATGTTGTAAAGGTACAAATTAATCACATTTATCAAATTATTTAAATTTAAATTGCACTGCTTCTCCTCAACATGGAAAATTGACTCAGAACTGAAGCCACCTTCGCTGTGTTCCTGTAATGAAACCTTTTCATGATTATTTCATTACTTTAAGTGCTTCTACATTAAACTAATAATAGCAATCGTTTAGACTGAAATGATCAGCGCGGGATAAAGTGCATGTAGATTTTACCAGGTCAAACACCAGGTCAAATTGAGAGTTGCTACAGTAGATAAAACTGTTGTGAACGGCATCAAATGGAACAGTCAGTTTAGCTACGAGTTTCAATTCAAACTTTGGGCATCCTGATAGCAACAAACAAGCCTAATTATTATTATTTTTGGTCCCTGATCATTCAATGATAGCAATGCGTGTGAATTCTTCAAATATTACCCTAATCCCTGTAGAAATGTGGTTATCAGGATGTGCACTGACAACATTTGCGAGGCAGTCAGTAAAGAACAGCATTTTTCACCAAGCACCCAAAGTTTGAATATGTCTGAATATGAGAATTGAGAAACACGCCAATAATCTTCAAATAATTTCGTGTTCATTCTGCCACCTCCTCTTTTCCTCTGTGAGCTGGAAAGAGATGTTTAGGAAGCCACGTTCTCCAGCAGTGGATGAGAGGAGAGATGCTTTGGACAACACATACACTGGCGTCTAATTAGCCAGGAAGTAAATTAGATGATTACTTGAACTGAGGCCAGCTTTGTCCAATTGTAAACCATGCTGCTCACCAGAGAGATGCCCGGCCTATCAGAGAAAAGGAAAAACAACTCTGATGTATACGGATTGAAATCTAATCTTTCAAGATTGAATTGCTTCCATGCTAATGACACATTTTATTTCCAACCAAACTAAATAAAAAGCTCCTTCTGCAGCATATTTATTGGCATGAGATCAGCGTCAACAGTCACCTCATAAACTGCACAGACTGCAGCATATTGCATGTTACATTACATTAAAACCGTGTAACCCAAATTGCATCTTGTGTGTGTATAATCTACTTTCTTTAAAAGGTGTGCTGAACAGATTCCGCGACCCTACGGTCCATGTAACCCATTCTAAGTCCATTATAGAATAGATAAACTGTTCCAATTTACTCCTCCCTCTTTCTTATCTTCTCCCCCTTCCCCCCTTGTCTCTGCCAAGTTAAAGTACCTCGAGGCATAGGGAGCAAACAGTAGCAAGGGTGGCGAGGAAATGAACAGCAGTCAAAAGCATCGAGATGCCTATTAGAGCCGCGCCGTCAACAGGGACCCATCTGCATCATCAAGCCGGCCTCTTTCATGCCTGTACAGAACGTTACGTGCTCATAATGAAGCAGAAACAAGAGAGGGGGAGAAAAAAGAAGTGTATCTGTATTTGCCTTGTCTGGTCTGCACCTTTTGCATGAAAAACGCATACATTTATCATCACCAACCAACAGCCCATTTCACATTTATTACCTACCTCACAGTTATATCATTGACTCATGTGATAATTTCCCCTTAATCGGGCTTCCCATCAAATAATGAATAAGAGGGAGGAGGCAGAGGAGATTTAAAAAGTGCTTATTTGAAAGCCACCTGAGAGATACTGACGAGCGGAGCTAATTGGAAACAAATATACTGTAATAGTCTGACCCCCAGATGGTTTGGATGTGAACAAGGGAACAATGGTCCTCTCAGTGGAAAAGGATTTACCTCATTCCAGAAACAACATTCAACTGAAGGTACTTTGGGGCTACAGCCCACAATGCTGACAAATACTACAGTGCAATAGGTCTTGATGATGTGTTTATCATGCACGAATGAGTGACTTTGAAAACAGTGGGCGCTAAGTGATGCTTACAGTACAGTAAGAGGCTTCATTCATAACAGCAACCTGACTCATCCACTCAAGACAAATGTCAACAGTGATCATTCACCAGTTGAGACATGAGCTGGGTTCACATTTTATAGTGTATGTATGAGATACATAAAAGCTTTCCAGTCAGTAATGTGAAACGCTTGTCACTGTATCTAATGTGTACATAAGGTGAATGTACAGCTTTCCCATTAACAGCGGATGCATGAGCCTTCAAGGCATATTTAATGATTGGCGGAGTCAGTGCTTTACCCAGTCGGAGGAATACTGACATGACAATGAACAAGGAAAAGTCCAAATAGCCGTCTTGGCGGAAGGAAGTGAAGTTGGAAGATGGAGTTTTCCATCAGGAGGTTGTCAGTTTAAATCAGCTCGGCAAGTATGAGTGGGGGAAATGAATGAGTAACGCTTCATCAACCCATGATGAACAACTTGGGCAAGGCAGTGAACTCTCAGTGTGCAGTGGCTAAGAGCAGGAGACTTGTGGGACGGTACCATAGTGACTTGTCAGCTTCCAGGCATGTCTGTGTGAATGGGTGTGAATGTGTGCCCCCCCCCACACAATACTCCCCCAGGCTGTTCTTAGTCTACCTTCTATTCTAAAATGAAACTTTCTCAATAACTATCATATTGAATGCCAATTTTCAGGTTGATTTTTTGACACTTGCAGAGTATTGATGCAAACCTCTGTCAATATCTCACTCTGAGGCCCTAAGGAGTTTGTGTCTGGGGTTAGAAACTGTCAAAAGTACTGCGACAAATCGGCAAACACAATAACCTCGGCTCCCACCCCAGGCACTTACCAGACACAGTGTGACGCTTGAGCACAACAGCCCATCCTGCTTATTTAACACTCTGAGGAGGTTGACTTGATGAATATTGCCTCTGGTCCATTGGTGCAATGGGGTTTACCATTTTGCAGTAGCTGTGAAGACAGATGTACTGTAGCGGCTCAATCTGGGAGCTAAACCAGGGTCAACATTAGGTCTGACCTAACATGTAGGGATGCTTGACACACATTGATCACTGCAATTTAGCTTTATAACTCTTTATTGAGCCAAAGTATTCACTAAGATGTGAAAAAAATGGCGTATTGCTATCTTTAACTTTGACCGATGTCTATTCCTCTGTTCAGCTCTTTTCCCTTTCCCCCCCATTCATTCTCCGTTGCTGTCTATCTGAATCTGTCTGTCTCAGCAACCAATTAAACTAATTTCAGCAGCCTAGGGACAATGGAGAGTGGGGTGGTGCATTAACTGGGCAATCATAAGGCCTTGGCGCTGCGCTGAAAGAGCAGCAGCACTGCAGACGTGCAGGCCAACAAAAGACCTCCATATTTCTCCCTACAAAGTGACAGGCTGAGGGCTATATAAGAACAAGTGTGTCTCATTTGGATGAGGGAAAGATGCTGCATTTTTTCTTGTGTTATTATTCTCTTCAGCCTTTTATATGTCTCTTTTTTATAGCAGAATGAAGGATTGATTGATCAAGCTTGGCTATTGGGATGTCTCTCTCTCTCTCTCTCTCTCTCTCAGCACTGTTAACAGACACTGAAGTAGAAGTTTCTATGGTTTTGTCTTTTTGGGTCAAATACATCACACGGCCAATGTTGTACAATTAAGCATGCAAGATAAAACCTCAACTCAACCCAACCTCAACTCAAGCTGCAGCGGCAGGACACAGAATCTTAATTGTCTCTTTGGTAATATAGAGCTAACATAGAGCTATGGGGGATTATAAGTGGGCCCTGAGGGACAATAGTCGTTGAGATGTGCTCTTAATAATGCATGACACGGAGGCAGGAAACCCGTCAATGTACTGCCAGGTTTCGTGGCAGAAACAGTCTTTTGCTATGATCTTAACCACACAATTAAGTTTCGACGTGAAGTACAATTTTAAGTCAGTAATGAAGAGCTTTTTCCTTCATTAGACAGTCTACAGTGATGAGAGACATGAAAGACTGGGGAGAGAGAGTGGGGGGGGGGTGACATGCAACAAAGGTCCCGGGCCAGGTTCAAAGCCAAGACGCTGTGGTTACACGCTATGTGGTTCAGCCAACTGAGTCACTACACAATTGCGCAAACTGATATATGAAATCCATCTTGGCGCCACCTCGCTGTGAGAGAGGTCGAGCTTGCTAGGCTGAGCAGAGATTAAATCCATCCTTTTTAGGCCTTGCTCTAAGGGAGGTCTATCTCGCTACGCTGGGTCGAGAACATCACATTTATAAGGTATCCACAAATTGGAAATGCAGCCTGACTGCAAATTCCTAAATATGTACGCACACATGCTTTATTAAGCGTGTAAATCACTAACTCGCTTCTAAATTATGAATCATATGCAGCTACAGTTGATTAAGCTCCATAATTTGTCCTATATCCCATTGCTTTTTTTCATGACTGCAATGGCAACGTGTTAATACAATCTCCAGTTGTTAATTGTGTTAAATCATAATCGAGAAGACAATGGAGGCACCAATTTAGTGTCAGCTCCATTGTTGCGAAAAGACTGCTATTTTTCACTTGAGGATCTGTGTAACGAGCTCTGCTATGCAATAAATAATATTCAGACAGTGGTATTGTTCCGGCCTTCTGAAATCACAGTAATCGAAATACCAAGCTTCATCTCTGACTGCCGGCTTTAACTTGCAGATCCATTATTGTCTCCCATGGCGTAGTTAGGAAAGAAAAACTGCTGGCTTCATAAGAATAGCCACATTTGTTTTATGAAACTTTTAGGTGTTAGAACAAGGACTACAGTAGTGAATGTGGGCATATTGTAGCATTTCACATATGTAATTGTATGTGTGCTCGTGTCCAGATGCGTATGTTTATAGAAATGCATTGGGTAAACATGGACCAGTCATCTATTGGGCCCCTTGTGTGTGTGTGGCAGTATTTGGACAAGGTAACAATCCAGATGCTGGACGTTTTGAGAAGTAGATCGATGCAAATGCTTCGCAGTTGCAATCGCAGATGCCACAAGCAAGGACAGACAGGCAGCCAACATCTCTCTCTCTCTCGCTCTCTCACAAAATGATCTGCCACTCTGAACAAGAGTCTGCGCTACAGGGCGGCTGTTGGCATCCATTTATCAGCGCTAGGCTCATCCAGAATATTGTCTCCCCTTCTGGCAGGAAGCAAATCAAACAAACAAGAGCTCAAATGGAGAGCGAGATAGAAAAGGGAGGAAGAGAGAACAAAGGAGGAAGAGAAAAAACAGGGGGGAAGTCTTTCACCCATCTCTTCAATCAGGTGAACGGACATATGCCCATAGGCTCAGAAAAAAAAATGCTCAAAGAACCATCAAGGTCTCAGGAGGACCCTTGCGCCGTCTCTCCACCCTCTGCATGCATCTCACTGCATCCTTTCCTGCACAATCTCTCCGTCGCATCATGGCTCCTCCTCCGATTCTGATTATCTATGTTTTTCCATCTTGCTCCCTCTCTCCCACCCCAACCTCCTACTTCTCCCTGTCCCTCCTCTGCCTCCGTATATACCCTTTCATTCACTGCTGCCTCTCACCATCTGCGTACTCCAAAAAAAATCTATCTGCGCAGTCGACGACATTCATTCAAAACAAATTATGGACACTGGAAATACATTGTGGTGCTGACGACATGCATCTAAAGATTTATTTCAAATGCATATACGTGAATAAATGCATCATTTCTTTCTGCGTGGATCTCCTCCTCCTCTCCGTCCTCCCCCTCTCCCCTCTGTGTGGTGGTCTCGCTCGGCTGAGTCGGTGCCGGTGGCCTTGCAGACAGCTGGCGGTGGCCATTACCTTAAGCACGTCTGGCCGAGGTGAGCGAGATTAAGGGAGGAATGAATAAGGCTTCTGGACTGTGAGCGCCCGGCCACCTCACTATAAATCACCTGCTAACGCCCCACAACCACCATCACACCCCCCAACTGCTCCATCACTTTTGGTTTCACTGAGCTGTGTACCTTTTGCAC
>CABFOS010127553.1:0-15030 GCA_900660315.1 Diretmoides pauciradiatus | reverse complement strand
CAATCAAATTTTATTTGTATAGTTTTTCCTGTCCATTACAGTCTCAAAGGGCTTCACAATGCCCAAAGTTTGACACAACACCCCCCAACCTTAGACCCTCAGCAAAGAACAAGGAAAAACTCCCACAAAACAAAGTGGAAGAAACCTTGGGAGGGACGACTAAGCGAGGGATCCCCCTACCAGGACAGCTGGGCGGGCAATAGATGCCGAGTTTGGGCAGCAGTATACAGAGTTCATACACAGTTTATTTGGGTGGGATATCAAGAACTGATGTGGGGCTTCATAGCAAGCAGTTCAGTTGGCGTCATCTCGGGAGTGGGGAGTGGACAACGTAAACACCAACACTGCCGGGCTGGATCGTGGGGGTGGGGGACCACGTAGACACCAACACTGCCGGGATGGATCCTGAGGGTGGGGGACCACGTAGACACCAACACTGCCGGGCTGGATCGTGAGGGTGGGGGACCACGTAGACATGGTTGATGGATGCTGAATAAATATTGATCTGGATCGGAACGGTCATTCACAATTCTCTTTCGCGTGCACCATTTCATTCTTGCTACTGCAGCTTTTGATAGCATTACTATTCTAGTTAGCCTCGGCACAATCTCAGAACCCAGAGCCTAAATCGGTTTGATGACCGCCTGAGCTTTTGGGCGCAACTGCCACTAATTTTGGGTTATTTGGCCTAGCCAGCGGATATCCGAATAACAACTTCCTTTTCCAGGTGACTTGCCGGGAAAGGATCTCTATTGTGTTTCCCTTTACAATGAATAATCATGCTTCTTTACTTTTTACCAAAATGGTCACATCATCTTGGTGCTCTGTACACTTGCTTTATGCTGGAGATTAAAAGATGAAAGGCTTTGTGGTGAGAGAAAGACACAAACAGCAACCCAATGAACAAGGGCATGAGAGGGTGCATGTTGGAGCCAAATTATTTAGAAAGAATTAAGACTAAAGTTAGTTTATGAAAGGATGAATAACTTCCCATCCTAAGTTATATTTATTCTTATTTAGGGATAATGCTTTTTGGTTGGCCATTAATGGTAGGCCACGCCCCCAACGTGGGAATACGCAAGCATATGAGGAATGTTTTGTTTGCCATCGAGTCTAATGAAGCCTGTCAGGTGTGGGTGTGATATACAATGTAGTTTTTCAACCACATGCACACACACACACACACACACACAATACACATAATATGCATACACACATTCACATCACATGTTATGACTTAGCAATGTGCAAAATGAGTGGCCTCTGATAGTGTAGTTAAATCAATGCTATCGCTTGGTCTACAGTAGGAGGCACCGTAGGGTTCCAACCCCTTGATACATGTCACATTCCCACTGACCATGGCATTACTTTCACATGCCTTCGTTTTCAGGCAAGCTAAGACAAACAAACAAAGTAATGGGACGTGAAACACTTGCGGTACACCAGTTCATTTATTAGAAACATTTTAGACTCAACCAATTCAATAAATCCATCAAGAGCATTTACAAGTCATGAATGCAAAAATGACTCCACTGAGATGGTGGCAATATTTTTGCAGCAATCCAGTAGTGATACCGGATATTCACACTGTCACACTGACACTGTGTGTGGGGTTGTGTGTTGTGTTGCACACAGGGTGTGTGTGTGTGTGTGTGTGTGTGATGCGTCAGTGCAGTAGTACTAGGGTAGTAGTGCTTGTAGTAAGTGCGTGCTGCTTCTGCTTGCTACTTTCTGCTTTCAGCTATTGCCGCTGGCTAGCCCTCTTTGAGGGGGTGAAAAGAGGAGATGACTGCGTAAGTCTCCGCCAAGACTCCTGCAGCACCCCCTCGTGGCTACACACGGTAACCAGGTACCTTGCGGTCCCAGGCTAAACTGTAGGGGATCTCGGAGCAGCAGTGGGCCCCAGAGATACGGTGTGCAGGCCCACCGGTGCATGGACACGCCCTGATGCCCATCACCCATTGGGTCAACTATGGGTAAATAGCCCCACTGCCTTGTGGGTAAGCCTACTGAGGCAAAGCTAAGGGAGCACACCCTGACAGAAAAGCAATGTGCTGGCAGTGTGCAATAGGCGGGCCTTAACAGACCAAAGACCCGGCAGCCTCCTGCAGCCAAGATGGGGGACTGGTCATCCTGGGCCCACTCAGGCCACCAGGCTTACCTCATCATGGCGAGGATAGCGCACCCCCTATGGCACTTTAAAAATGTCATTGCGTAGGTATCCACCTCTGACCACGGTGAATATACCTGGACCTTACATCTTGGTTGAAGTCTGGGGGTGTCTGGTGAAGGCACAGGGATAATTGGTCGCTAACAGCTGGGACTGGGTGGCAACTGTTTTCGGCAGACCCCTGTGCGATTGAGCATCCCTATTTAGGACCGCACTGCTCACCCAACTGGGGAAAGGCCTAGAAAAGGTGGCCTAAAAATTGCCCACTCAACCCACGTCAGGGGAGTCCCAGGATTCGTCATCATCTGATCTGTTGGACAACATAGTGGACGGTGGCTCTGGTCATCATGTGGACCCTGTGAGAAAGGGCCATCTCCATATTGAGCTTGGACTGTGGAGGCTGTTGTGGATTTGGGTCACCATGTTGGGGATCTCCTGTGTCAGACCTGCTGCTTTCACACACACACACACACACACACACACACACACACACACACACACACACATTTATTTAAGGATTTTCAGAAGCCCACTGTATTTATTAATAGCCGTCAGTCCTCTCATAACATTTAAGGAGTAGTATTCATGTTATGTAAGAAACTGACTGGTGCCTGCTGATAGAATATGTTGGCGGCACTAGTACAAGTCAACAGGGAACCCAGCCATTTCTTTTTAAAATGACATGCATGGAAGCCGTTCAGTTGAATGACCTACACAGTAAGAGTAAAAACAAAGTAATAGAACTTTTTTAAAATATTTTAATGAGCCAACTGTCTTGATTCCCCATTGACTTGATCTAGCATCGCCAACAAATGCTGAACGGATGCTATTGCCAATGTCTGGCACAAACTTTGTAGATGTCCTTTGGTCTTGGCAGGTGATGTGAAACGGCTGAGCCCACTCTGTAATCATTAAAATGAACTTTCCTTTAAACTGTTCTCAGGACTGCCAAGTTTCACCAAAAGTTCAGAGTGAGATTATGTGTTTTGGGCGTGTTTGCGCGTTTTGGCAATGGCAAAAACTCTCCCCCACCCAATTATTAACTTAAAAAACTTTCCTTTCCTTTCCTTTTACACATTGTTCAAAATTGGCCGGCACAAGTAGAAAGGAAAACAATTGGAAAACAACTCAAATTCAGACAAATATATAAATAAATTAATGTTATTTATAAAATTTCAATGAATGCAAATGTGTGTATAACTTCATCCTCGGTACAGAGTCTTCAAGAAAATTGGGCCCCATTGGCTTACTTAATGTTGAAGGGAAGCTCTTTTTTAGCGTTGTGGGACAGCGGCTGTCTTTGTCGTTATTTAGAAAAGAATAGGCTAATTGCTACTTCGGTGCAAAAGGCTGGAGTCCCAGGCTTCTCAGGGTGTTTATAACATACTAGTATGATCTGGCACCAAATTCAGCCAGCTAGGAGCGAGAAAAGAATCCTGCATGTAGTATTTATGCTTTCGGGTCAGTAACCTACCACATAGTCTGGTATGGGAGGCTTTTCCTGGTTAGTATTAAGAGGTTAGTTAAAGCTTACTTCTCAGACATTCAACTCTGTTTTACTACAGCAGAGTACACTACAGCTTGACGGCAGCTGGAGATATATTATGGCAGGGTGTACAATTCCCCCATTAGCTTTTACGATGGCAATGGAGGTCATTATTAGAGCTTGTACGGGAAAGGCATGTTAGAGCTGCCGATATCTAGCCTGACAGAGGAGAACAAGTGCGCTGAGGTTAGACTGGAACTGCCTCTGACCCAGTCATAGGATGCAGTGATTAGAAGCGAGGCGCCCACAGTTAAAACAGGGGGGAAATGGAACCCAAAAGAGGCAGTGCAGCAAGCACAGGAAGCACTTAAACATAGGGACATCGTAGGTCAGGTGCAGCATGGGCGCGGGGGCTTAGTGCTGTGTGCAGGGAAACTGTGTGGAGTAAGGCAACAGTAGCAGAAAAAAGAAAACTGGTAGTTGAGGAAGTACATCGTCAGGAGGAGGTAGTAAGATGTACTAAGGCAGTGTCACAGGCAAAACAAGGACAGTGGGTGAATTGGGAGAGCATAGAGAAGAGAAGTTTGAAGTGGAGTGTGTCAGAAATTTGTCAATAAAGAGCCTTGAGAACCAAGTTGTCTTTGTGCTATTTATTATAAGAGTTTATCAAGGTCAAGCTTCGAGCTGCAGCAAGCATCAGAGCAATACAGAGTGTCTAGCAGTCTGCAAGAGTGTGATGACGAAGTGAGAGCGCAGGAGGCTTTTTAATGCTGTGAGATATGTTATCTGCAGTTCTCGGCCATTCTTTGCACACACCGGCCATGTAACTTACAAAAGTAATTTCTAGAGAATAGAAACTTAAGTCTAGTACATTTTCAGTGAATAACAACTAACTGGGCCCAACTCAACGAAACATCGGTGCCCTCTTGATAACCCCAATTACATGCCACTACACCGCAGTTACACAAAAGCCAGCATGAAGAGTTTAACCAGGACACCTGTGGCAGTGGGCTCACGCCTGATTTTGGCCTACAACGTTCCCTTACCCAAGCCACCAGGTAGACGTGTAGGAAACTGATGCAGTTTAGTCTTTGAGCAGTACAGTGCTAGCAGCTGTAGGGATGGACAGTAGACACCAAGGAGTCCTGTACGGAATCGGTGTCACTGAGCATGCATTCAGCTTGTGCAGCTCCTTGACTAGTTAAAGATTTACACTTGGTGTGTGTAGATGTGACAATACAATACCGCAGTTGGCGAGGACAGGTAACGAATGGTGCCATCTGACAAATTATATTGTATTATATTATATTATATATTATATTATTGTGTTATATCTGAATTCGGCTTCTACGAGTGTTTGCCCTGGATTACGGCACAAGGGATAGTAACATCTTGTCCTGTGTACTAATGAATGTTATAAGATGCTTGGGATTATAAATCCCTTTCAAGACCCATTAGCTAAATGCTTGCACGCTGGGCCCAAAACCAGGCAGATTTTCTTCACTTTTCAGTTCCTGAGAAGTTTAGAGACGCAAAGTTTTCACCCATCAAGTGGTGCTGAAATACATAAGTCGTAAATACATACATACATACAAAGCACTTTTGAAACAAAACAGATTGTGGAGCAAAAGTAGGAGAGTACAGCAAGTAAAGTGGTAGAGCAAAACTAAAATGAAACAGCACAGAGTGACTTTCTGCTGCAGCAGCAGAATAAAGAGGGGGAAATGTGCATCAGGCATGTAATTGACGTTCTGATTAATTTATTAACCAAAGGATGTTGTATAATACAACACTTTTGCCATCTGTTGTTGACAAAGCTTCCATGCTCTCTGTCTCCTACAGTAAATGTCTCATCTTAGCAACTCAGACATTATAGAAAACTCCCACTTTTACTTAAACTACCTCAGTGTTGGCTTAACCTTTAGATATTTTGGACAGTACTTGAAGGCAGCAGTAGCTGTGTGCTGCTAGGTAGCATTAGCTGAGCGCTCTATCAGCGGCTATACTGCCTGTCCAGAGGGTGATAGGAAAAGGGGGGAGGGGGGGTCTGACATCAGCAGCCTGCCAGAACATATGAAGCTGAGGGAAGAGGGAGACTAGCCAGCGAAGCAGCCAGACTGCCCCTAAGACCTGATAAGCCTCCAGTAGTGGCCCCCTTTGCTGTAAACAGTCATTAGCCAGTGTATTGCCAGTGGCCTTGCTAGACTAGCTTCACGGACAACCTTAAATTAGGAGTTCAGCGTGAGTCTGATGCTGCAGTCTTGCATTGTGTATGTAATTCAGCAGGACATGCCATTATCACGATTTGGGACATCCCCTTCAGAAACCGTGATAACGTTGCTATAAATATACAATATCTCTGGCGTTTATTTGGATTCTCCAGAGCGGGAATGTTATGCCTTGCTGAGAAAGTATTATCGACTGTAAAATGCCAGAAGCAAAGGTCAGATGGGAATAACTCTAATAACTCTAGCCCTAATGCAAAACAATACACAAAAGCATGTTTTATTGTCCACAGGAGATTTCTATCGTGACTTGCAGGCATCTGGGCAGGCGTCAATCACTCATGGGCAAAGAAATACTGTATGAATGCCCACTGCCCGTGCGTAGGCTGGCACTGCCTACTTACTTTGAGTGAGAGAGAGAGAGAGAGAGAGAGAGAGAGAGAGAGAGAGAGGGAGAGTAGGGAGGAAGAGGTGGAAGGGAAAGCGTGTGTCTGTGCCTTTAAGAGAGTCCCCAGGCCGGGGACGGATGTTGGGAAAGTCGCCCAGTGCCTTTCTCATGACCCCTGAGTCGGACGCCTGGCCCTTCAGGGACCAGGGATGGGGACGGGATGTCACAGAAACCCAAGGAAAGAGCTGTCCAACACATCCACGCATCCCCTCCTAGCATGTCCCGACTGGCTGGTGGATGATAGGTCTCAGAGCTAAGTATTTCTCTCACTTTAACGATGAGAACAATTTGCAAATTCCCATTGTCATGCATGTGATTACTGCCTGAACTTGCCTACTCCACTTCTAGGTTACAAGCAGCCTCCCTCATCCCCCATATTGTCATAAACTAGTCGCTCCCACTGTGTTTCTGTTGTTCCTATGTAACTTTCCCGCAATTTACCCAGTAGCACAGTCCCCCCTCTGCGGCTGAACCTGTACTAATCTACCCACAGGTTCCATCTTGACTTGTTGTCCTGGGCCTTGTGCAGAGTTCAAGTGGGTGTAAATACGTAGGATTACAAGAGGCGGTGGCACACTTGCGTGGACCGGCGATTGGACGACAAACCGCCTTGCCACGGGGGAGGGAAAAGTGAACCGTTGTATTTCTATGTCATTATGTGTGTACCGATAAATCCCTCAATCTCCTTCCTCAAATCAAAATTGCACCATTTGCTAGGGACGCATGCAGGCGACCGCGGGCTCCAAACTGCTGTAATCCTGGCTCTAAGCAGAGAGGGGCTTTGCCGCACATCCATTTGGTATTATTCTAAGAAATAGGCAATTAGAGATAAGGCCATAGTTGTTGTAAGTTGGTCAAATTGCATTCCACGGCCCTCCCATTGGGGATAGCGGGTTGTGTTTTGGGATGTAGCGTTGACAAGTCAACAATAGGGAGGGAAAACAGGAAACAAACAACATATTGTCATGTATAGATACAGTATGCCAAGCTTTAAGACTTGTTTTGAAGGGGGAAGGCCCACTGCCCCTGAGTTAAAATAATACATGTAGCTAAAAATAAGGCTGGCACCCTCTCACTCACTATCCTAAATCACTGAGAGCTCCAGAGAGAGAACCAGTGGTGGCAGCGCAGCTCTCATATCCCTGTTCCAATGGAGACTTTGAAGCTTGTATAGACTGACCTTGTTAAATAAGTTAAGTCCATCGTTGGACACACAGGGAAGACAAATGAAGATGTTCTTTAGCCAGATGGTGCGTCCTGAATAATTGCACGATGGTGGGTTGAGACATACAGTTCTGATTATTGTCACTCTTGCACTTTATGCAGTGAATGTACAATATCTTCTGAAAGAATAAGTGAAACCACTTTCAGTCTTCGCTAGGGCTGCAACTTACAATTATTTTCATTATCGATTAATCTGTCGATCAATCGATTAGTTGTTTGGTCCATAAAATGTCATAAAATGGTGAAAAATGTTGATCAGTGTTTCCCAAAGCCCAAGGTGACGTCCTCAAATGTCTTGTTTTGTCCACAACCCAAAGATATTTGATTTGATTTATTTATTTAGCACATAAAATAAAAATACAGAAAAACAAAAGCAAGGATTTACAATACAAAGAAAGTGCAGAGTAGAGACAAGAGGCCCGCAGGGGCCTATACGAGGCCTCTACTCAGAAGAAACATACATTTATACAACATATTCTGGTTTCTTTAGTCCTCTATGACAGTAAACTGAACATATTCACATTTGAGAAGCTGAAATCAGAGAATCTGGACATTTGTTCTTAAAAAATGACTCTAAACGACTAATCGATTGTCAAAATAGGTGACAATTAATTTAATAGTTGACAACTAATCGATTAATCGACTAATTGTTGCAGCTCTAGTCTAGACATACTGAAAAGTGGCTGTGGCCATGATTATTGACACCCTTTCTAATACTTAGTTTTGCAGGGAAGCAGAAGAGACAGTTTTGTCACTTTAAAATGTAGAAGTGGTTAATTTATACCGTGACTTCCAACCGTCACTTTTCACAGGTGAGTTGAATTATGCTGGAAATGAGAATCTATTTCCTCTGAATCAATTTGAATTGTTCTAAAGGGCATTAATGATCATGGCCACAGCCACTTTTCAATTTTGAAACCATAAAAGTGTGAAGACCGAAATTTGTTTCAATTTCCAATTATTTCATTAGATTTGTACATTATCTGCATAAAGAGTGCCAATAATCGCCGCTGCCACTTAGTGGCTGTGTGCACATGCAAACACAAAGACACACACATTTTAATAAACCCTCACTAGAATTGCTTCCAGTGGGAGAAATGAGTAAAAACTGGGGGGAAACTCTCTCTCATCAGCAATGATATTCAGAATTTTTTTTAAATCTTGCCTAAGAACAAGTGGCAGTGGAGGGAAATTCATTTGAGCAATCAATTAGAATACAGCTCATAATTATGCGCTTAGCCTACTGAACCGAGTCTAATGTAATCAAACGAGTTGATACAAATAAGACTGCACTCATACAATCTTAATGGGGTTAGGAAACTGAGGAGCAGCCTGAACTGCCATGCAGGCAAACGGCTTCATCCAAACGGAAACAACTCATGAGTGAGACACAGCAAAAGAGGAAAGAACAGAAGTCCAACTTCAAATTCAAATCCTGAAAGTACCAATGAATCAAACATAGGACAACATTCATGTTCCCACGGGCCACATGGGTGAACTTAAACAAGTGACCTTACCTGTGTACTTGGTTATTTTCACCTATCCGTGCTTAAACCAGTGATCATACCAACTATATGTGGTGTATATATGTATATGTTACGATAAATGTGGGAAAACGGTAAATGTAAACATTTCTCAAGGTAAATGCTAAATGTGGACATTTCCCTGTTAATGTGAGAGTAGAATAACTTGTTAATGAGACTCTGCTACAACAGTTTTCAGTTGCTATCCTAATGTAATTAAATGCATCAAAAGACCCTCAGGTGCAGAACTATAGCGTGTCTACAGCAGCATGTTACAGTAGGACACTGAAGGAGAGAGTCTTGTGCTATTTGTGGCAGCATTTTCCACTCATTAACTGGGAAATGTCCAGTTTACCACAGTTGGGAAACGTCTACATTTACTATTTCCCCACATTTACCGTAACATATACCATACTCTATCTGTTACCTTGTGCCAGTCATGCAGAAGCCCCCTGATGCCAGGTCAGTTATTATTATGGTACGTTATTAACTACATTAGTTTCGGAACAACACACTCTTACAGACACTTTCTGGCATCTCTGTAGTGACAACAGAGATATTTGTACCCATATCCAGTTTCCACCACAATTTAATAAGATCACTGGTTCTTTCGACCTTTCCATTGCTCTGACTTTTGACTGAGAAACAGAATGACTGGTTCTTGTTTGTCGACGGCCGCTCGCTTCCTGCTCTAATGCAATACAATACGGAGCTTCAAGGAGCTTCCAGTTTTCCTGTTACCACAGGCCAGGCTACTGTTCAAGACCATTTCCTCCCTGAATCTTGACCGCTCAGTGTTTCAGGACACACCTGCAAGGGGGCTGATGGTGAGTCACATGCTGGTGGTCAAGGTCAGCTACTGTTGTGGTGTGTTATTGTTGTATTGTAACCATGAATCACTGCCGCGTGTGTTCATACTCCAGATGACCATTGTCACTATTTAAGGTATGAGCTGCGTCACTCACAGAATCACTTGGAATAGCTCGGTGGTACCTAAACTAAAAGGTTACCACGGGTTTCTAAATGGTAACAATCACTTTGAGGCACTACCACTCCCTTAGGGTGAAACAAGTGAGGCTGAGATTGCCTGTGTCAGCAGTCTCAGCACATGTGATTGTTTTGGCAACAGCTCAAAAGCACAAAGCCTACAGCGAATTAAGGCAAAATGAGAAGAATGAAAGCGCAGTCACCAGTCACCACACATTCACCTGAAGAAGAGGGTTCAGGTTGAAAGGGATCTGGCGAACTTCAAAGGATAACTCCTATTTTTCATGTGAGCGTAATCTTACGCTCACATGAAAATGAAAATGCTCTGGAAAATAATCTGTACATTAAAACTGGGATTGCCATACGAACATTAGGAGAAAATGAGCCTCTGTTGTTAACGCTGTGAGGTGAGTTGAGTCAAAGAGGATTCTGTAATGACGATTCAAAATGAATTTAAATCCTGTCCAGTCCTTTAATGCTAATTAAGGATGATTTTCTTTTCAATCAGAGACATGTGTTTTTGCCTTTGCCTCTGACTCCTCATCCATGCAGCTTTTGGTGACTACATTTTGCTTGTGTTGCTGGCTAACCACTCACATGAAAGGAATGACCCTTTAACGGTACGAGAAATCAAATCTTAATGGATTTTCTTTCTGTAAAGTGTAAAACGAGACTGATTTGTCTTAATTTCCACCTTCCACTCTTGATTCCTGAATTCTTACTCCTAGAAAAACCCCAATGTGAAACACTCCAGCTGCACCATGGCCCAGTTTCTAAATCAAAAAGATGACAGGAGTGGAAAGTGGGCTGCCATGTACTGTACAGCCATCAGTAAAAGTAGGAGTTTAATACATTGCTGGAGAAGAGTGACTACTGAGCCCCAGTGTTGCAGCTGCTATAAAGGGATTATTCTTCCCTGGAAGACATAATCATGTGTAACACACTTGTTTCAAATCCCGTGGAAAAACAAACAGGTGTTTCAGCTTTTTAAATCCATCCTTTCATCCTCTAGCATGCATATCAAGCCTTGAGAAACAGATATTATTTATTTCACCCTTCACTGTCATTTCCTAGAATAAGTTATTATTAGGAAGTATGTCAGTGTGTTTTCAAATAAATACATTTATACTTTAAGATATAGATACTACCAAACTATACAACAATTAGTCAAAATATACTTAATGTAATGAATATTAAGAGATGAGATGAGTGTGCTTAACTTATAACAGCAAAACAACAAAAACTATAGCCAGAAAATGTCCAGAAACGTAGAAAAAGAAAGAAAGAATGTAAGTATTTTTAGTTTTTTAGATGACTTTACCTGCCAGCCCCAACAGGAAGGTACATGACAGCAGGGAAAGTTTCCTCAGAGTGGTATACACCTCCATGGTTCCAGCAGCCGCACTTTCCCTTGACGTCCTTCACCCTGTACTTATATATCAGCTCTACTTCCCTCCTTCAGTATCCAGGCTGGACACGCTAGCTAGGTAAGGGACTACTTCAGGTGAGGAGGCGTGGAAGCCTTGTTATCCTCAGACCCCTTTTCTTCTTTTTCCTTTTACTTTTCAGTGACGTGTGAAATTGTATCAGCACCTCCGACACTGAAGGTCCTCCACGGTTCTTCTTCTCCTCTTCAGGCTTGGCTGCATCTGCACTTGTTTCCTTACCGTGACCGCGGCGAGTACAACTATGCAACTTGTCATCCTGTGTCCTTTTCAGAGAGGGAGAGAGAGAGAGAGAGAGAGAGAGAGAGAGAGAGAGAGAGAGTCTCGAATACAGAACTTCCGGTTTTGACCTTCAAAGTAAAACATTTTAGTGAACGTCGCAGCGAAGATTAGATTGAGAAATAGCCACCCCTATAAGGCAACATAAAAGTACTTCCTGTAAGGTTCTGGGTGTATTTTGCTAGCTTTACGTTACACCTGTCCGCCGATTCCCACGGTTACATGTCGGTGCAAAAGCTGCTTTTCATAGATTCGTTTTTAAACATACTTTTTAAAATGAAGTAGTGCAGAAACAGAAATAGTACTGAAGATAATTCCACTAACTAAAGAATAAAGATAGATCGTGTACGAATAACCTGTACTACCAGTTTTTTATTATTATTATTACTAGTATTGTTATTGTTTATTCTCAGAGGTTGGCGCTTGGGAGTGTTGGAAAACTTAAAAGTATGATTATTTAATTGTAATGTCTCAATTTCCTGAATAAAATATGAAAAGGAAACTGAATTGTGATTAAAAAGTCCTATCATTTGGTCGATACGATATGTATTTCTAATAGTATATACATCCAAACAAAAAAAGTATAGTTTTACTCAGATGTTGGCGTGCTTATGAAGTCAAAATAGCAGTTCTTACAGAATAGGAAAATATGTGGGATTCAATAAGGTATGAAGGAAGTTCATTAGGTATTCATATAAAGGTTTGTTTTTCACAATAATAAAGCTTTTCCTAGCTTTCATTAAGTATTAAGTAGTCACTGCTCAAATGGCAGCAGGCATGAAAGTGATTTGATAAAGTTTGATATTTTGCAGGTTTACAGGAACTGACCTGAATTTGCCTCTTCATGAGACAAAGGGTGAAATAAGGTCTCAGGTGATATTCTAGGTAGGCATACTTGTGTGCAGCTTGCCAACTTCAAATGCCCTCACTCAAGCTTCCTCAGCAACAAGCCTGCTACCAAAACCACACAGGAAAAGCTCCATCTCTTTTCTTCCACTGTGTGGAGAAGTGTGGGTCTGAGAGCAGAGGAACACACTCAGCTTGAGGTGAATTCCCAAGGTGAGCTTACGCCTGATGTAAAAATATGGACTGGCCTGAGCCCCCGGAAGTGGGCAGACCCCCCCCCCCTATTTCATTTTCTTATGTTGCCCAGTTGCCTCAGTAACAGAGGTGAGGGTAATGCAGGGGGACTGTTCAGCTATGAGAGGTGAACAAGGGTTATCCCTGTGATTAAATCCAAGGAAGCAAGGTCCGATCCTTATTGGGGGGTGAGATTTTGCTGTGTTGCTGCAAATTGCATCTGGGCCTCCGGGTGAAATCTGCTGCATTCACAGTAGGGAAAAGATGTCAAGACACATCTATTTGACCAGGGCTGAGAATAATACTGGAATCTGGACTGCTAGTCTAAAAAAAAAAACTCCAGTCAAATGATGAGCGAAGCTGACACCTGGAGGTGAAACACAATGTTCATCCCCTTGACTTAATTATTGCTCTAAATCTGGTGCAGGTATCAATAGAAAGTGAAAAATCAATTTAAGATAAGTGGACAAGATTACATATGACTATTTCTGAAAATCACGGCTGGTATGCACTAAGGCAGTGGTTCTCAAAGTGGGACCCCCAGGGCTCCTTGAGGGGGTCCCCGGTAAAAAAAAAAAGTCATATATAATATATTATAATATATAATATAAATAATTTATTTTCATTATAGTTCCTTCAATTAGTAACAAAATGACAGAATGTTTAACTATTTTGGTCATGGGTTTCATATACTTTCTGTAATAATAAAACATCCAAATCAGATGGGGGACCCTGGGACAAAATCTTATCAAATGGGTCCGTGGTCTAATTTGTGTCAGTTTAGGGATCCTTGATGTGAAAACGTTTGGGTTTCAGAGAAGTAGGAGCAATGTAGGATAATATTCTGGATTGGATTGGGTTGATTTTAATAACATGTAACATGTCATTTGACTGTGTGTTGGAGATGTAACATGTTGACTCTACTGTAAGGGAAAGTTTATATGCATTCATGTATTTCCCTGTGATTCCATATGTATCCATGTAATAATTCATTATCATTATCATGTAATAATTCATTATCATGTAATCATTCATCATGAGGTCCATGTGTTGTGTCGTGTTGTGTTGTGTAATGTGTCTTGTCTTGTTTTGGATTAATGTTTTGGTTGTTCTTGTTTATTTTTCTTTCTTTTGCATTCTGCTTCTTATTTGTTAGTGTTTTTTATTTTATTTTATTTTATTTTATTTTTTACTTTATTTTATTTTGTGTATGTGTCATGTAATTTGTCTAGGACCCCAGGGAGACTAGCTGGTTGTCTAGGCGTCAGCTAATGGGGATCCTTATAATGAACAAATAAACAAATTATCATTATCATGTAATGAGTCTGCATTAAAATGCATTACTGCAGTCTGCAGTAAAACAGTCTGCATGTTCTTCTCGAAGAGGGTGAGCACTACAACAGAGCATCCTGTGTTTGTCTCTGGTGAACATCTTCAGGTGGTCTCCAACTACAAGTACCTTGGGATCATCCTAGACTCTACACTCACTTACAAAAAACAAGTGAGGTATGTATTGGCAATGGTCAAGTTCAGTCTACATAATTTCAGATACATACGCAATAACCTCACAACTGAAATTATGTAAACTGTACTTCTATGCAATGATCCTCCCTCACATCACCTACTGTCTAACCACCTGGTCACACACTCACAACACAACCCTGAAGCCTTTACAGTCCATCTACAAGCAGGCTATCAAGGTGCTGGATATCAAGCCCAGACACTACCATATCTGTAACATCCTGCCCAAATACCGTCTTCTGAGTTGGGATATTCTCACCAAATTCCATGACAGCTGCTTAACCTACAAAATCCTGAATGGCCGTGCTCCTCCCCCTGTTGAGCACTTTCATAACACAAAAAACTTCCAATGTCAGACTAACCAGAGCAACAGTCAGAGGGGACCTAGTGGTCCCAGGTAGGAGAAGCAAGTTCAGTGAGTTGTCCTACTCCGTCGTAGCTCCTGTGACATGGAATACTCTCCACCACACATAAGACAGAGCACTACATACAGATCCTTCACACATAACCTGAAAGCCTGGCTCATTAACAACCAGGTATGTCAGCACTAACAGTCTTATGCCGACCCTGTCTGTACCTGTCTGTTGTGTCTGTAGGAGTGTATTGTACTATATGTTTGTCCTTTTTTTAAACAGTTTTAAC
>CABFOS010127549.1:0-25004 GCA_900660315.1 Diretmoides pauciradiatus | reverse complement strand
ATATATATTAATTTTTTAATGCAAAAGTATTAAACACCATGCTTTTAAGCTGTAATCTGTAAATACTGTTGTTTATTTCAAACACTAAAAAACAAAAACAAATCAGTTTTGACACTTTTAGGTTGTAGAAAACAGGTTTATATGATAATTTATCAGCCAACAGATGCTCCAGCCTTTCCTGAATCTTGAAGGAAATCTCATGATTTCCTTGAGAAATAAATTTGCTCAGTTTGAATTCTATAAAAGTCTTAACGACCATGGGATAAATGTGGGTCCCAAGGCCAGACCAGTTGAGAACCACTGCTTAATGCTATACCACTCATGTGGCCACTGGGCATGCTCTCTATACTCCTTAGCATATGAAAAGGATTAAGGAGGGTAATGATGCTACTTCACAAATGCTCTAATTGGTAAGCACTTCCGCCACTGGCCTTCGTCAGATTTACGTACTTCTTGATGCTGTAGGTGGAGGACAAAAGGGGGCGGGGCAGCAGAGAAGTATAAAAGGCATCTGTCATCGTTCCTCTTTCCAACCTACACTCAGGCCTGGACACAAAGAGACTGGAAGACATTCAAAATGGAGAAGACTGCAATCACACGGACAGTCAGCATTGGAGCTATTTGCAATGGTACCAAAACCATTTGTTCAGATTGTTTCTCGGCAACACGCAGGCACAGTAGTGCAGGGATACGTGCACTCTTGTGGGCAAGTAGTGCAAAGTCGTTTGGGACTTCTCTTACATCAGAGTCCCAGACAAGCAGGGACAACATTTGTGCAAATATCCTGACACCTGACAGCATTCCACAGTTCACCATACCAAGTCTGTCTGTCCAGGCTGGCTCAAGATCATCAGAGAATAACACAGACAGACAGACAGAGGAAGAAGATGCAGAGACAAGCGAAGGCTCAGGGAGTCCAGGGAGAGAGCTGGAAATGTCCTCACCCGCTTCACCCACCTGCTGCACGCTGTCGTCACCCATGTCATCCTCAGTCTTCATTTCAGCTCTGTCACATCGGAGAACCAAACAGAGCATCTCAGACCCCTTGATCCGAGTTAGGTCTGCCCTTCATAGGGAAGCTTCCTACCCCTGCTCCTACACGGAGGCCCAGCACTGCCTCGACCCTGCCAGCAGGGCAGCCCTGTCCCTGCCTCACCTAACCAAAGTTACCACCCCGTACGGTTTCGTCACCTTGAGCCAGAGCCCCCAGATGGCCAGCGAGGAGGCACTCCTCTGCCAAGCTGGGCTACGCCGCTTAAACAAGGACGAGGAGATGGCATGTTCGTATAGCAAAGCTCCCGTGACAAGGACAGCAGCCATCAGCATCAAAGGCAACTGCTCCCATCGGTCAGCGGCGAAGCAGAGACCGTCTAAAGATTTTACTGTCTCTCAGATGGAAGGAAGAAAGGAAGAGATACAAACCACCACCACCTCCTTCATCACCACTCCAGTTTCATCCTCTTCTACACCCAAACAAGCCACCAACAGCAAGCTCAAACACCGATTTTATGAGCTTATCAAAAAACACTTCCCCTCCCACAATTAGGAATGAATCCCTGTGACTGATCTATCAAACAGATAGAGAGCGAGAGAGTAACACTGGTAACAACGCTGAGGACAAGCATCCAGTTCAGCTCATCTCAACACGTTTTGATTATATGCACTCATAATTGTAATGTAGGGCTGTTTGCCAAAGTGTCCATACAATATGATGCATGAGCAGAAAAAAATAAAATGATACAAACAGAATGCTGAAATACAGTTTCCTGGGTTGATTATGTTTTGAGGACATCATTCTTCATAACACTGTTGTTGTTATTAGTCTATTTACAACTGTTTCCAAAAGCAGCTTGTTTTGCAAGAAAAAGAAACTCTCACAACCTCCAGAAATAACTCAAATCAAAGCTCAGTCTATTGTGGATGCACATGTAGATATCTGTTAATAAAATAATCTCAGTCTCACAACAAATAAATTCACTTCATGAAAGTGAATATCCACTTGTGTTTAGGAACAAGGACAAGGAACCAGGTATAATGTGCTGAATCCTTTACAGTAATTGCATGTGTGAAAGGTTAATGAATTCCGTTTGCCTGACCTCAAATGTCAGCAGCCCCTTTTTCAGACTCTCTTCCTATTCAGCTCACTGTACACTGCATGTGTATAGATGGATCTAACTACCGGGCTGCAGGCAGACCCAGTAGCTCTCCTGGCTCCTTAGCATATGAAGAGGCTGAAGAGAAAGGCCCACCACCATTATCATCATCATCACCATCGCCGATTGCATTATCCTTGCGGCGAAGTTTGTCATTTCCCCCACGCACTCCAATTGAGAAAAAAAATGTTTTGAAGCAGAGTCCTTTATTTCAGTTTCACTTAAAAGCAAAAGACAAGTAATGGAAATAGGGTCAACATAAAAAAATCTGGGTTTACAGAATCGGCAGAGTATGTGTCAGGTTCAGGCGTCCTGTAAGTGATGTCATCTAGGTGGATCGGGTTTTATGTTTCAGATTCAACAAAGGAGATGGTGACGAGACTGATTTTAGATCAGTATTAGTGCTCTGTGAAGTACAGTGAAAATGGATTCAGGTCATAATAGCAAATGGTCAAAGTTTATATACAGAAGGTTGAGACAGTGTGGTGCAGTCTGTGCTGCATTGAATGTCCTCGTGCAGCGCAGGTTTATGCTGCATTATGATCCCTCCACCATCTCTGTTTTACACTCTCTTGAATAAATAGTAGTTTCATGTGTCGTTTCATTCGATTTTCTATGACACATAAAAACACTACAGATATTAGTACTCTCCATCTCCTACGTGTGCTGTTTTAGATTTGGTATCGTAAGGAGGTGTATTTGGCAACCAACATGTTTTTGCATGTTCTTACCATACTTTTCAATGAGGTAGAGCTACTGTTATGATCTAAATATAGCTGAACAACAGCTGAACAACAGCCCTTTGCCCAAGGGGATGTGTGAGTCATTCTGCAATGAGGTACTTCAGGAGCACACACCCACGCCTCAAGAATACACTCAAGGCAGCACGACCGCACAGTGAATGGGTGCACGTGGAATAGTTGAATACGCCTCAGATTTGCGTAGGAGATATAAGCATCAGTGACAGCAAATCTGATTTTATTACACCCATCAGTTTCCAAAATTGGTCAATATATTGTCCACATCCACAGGCATTGTAAATGATGGAGTATATGGCTTTTACACATTAGGCCTATATCCTAGAACAGTGGTTCTGAACCAGTGGTCCGGGGACCAGCAGTGGTCCTTGAGGGGGTTCCAGGTGGTCCCCAGCTAAATGATGGATAGTTGGGAACCAAATGGACCCTTATAGGTTAAATTATTGTTAAACATCTGCATTACTTAATTTACAAGAAGTTTACACAATTAGAGAATGTAGAAGAATTGTTATTTTGATCAAAGTTTGCCTGTTATCTCTCTGCCACATCAATACAGTGTTGGAATTCCGGACAAAATCTTATCCAACAATAACAAGTTTTGGGTCTGGGAGGCGAAATCTCATCAAATGGTCCGTGGCTCTAATGACGACTAAATAATGGTCCTTGATATGAAAAAGGTTGAGAACCACTGTCCTGGAATATACAGTATATAGCTGCAGGATAACTGCAATGAACACACACATGAACAATCCTATTATAAAAATCACTAATAAATACTGCTGAATAATAGTTTTGTATGAGTGTTGAGTCATTTGTAAGACAATACAGATCACCAGTGTGAATTCCTGTAATGTCTGCCTATGAAAGGCAGGGTCAAACCGTTTATACAGTGATTCAAACGACTCCTTATCGGTGTACACACCCTAGCAACACCAACCGTTGTCAGGCAGTGGTCTACCAGAACGCGCACACAGCAGAAAGTTTCTAAATTACATGACCGTGCCTGAGATTATGCCTGAGATTATACTGCACAAGTGCGGTGGTAAGTTATAAGCATATTTTATAAGCATATTTTCTCCAACAAATACATTATGCTTAATTTCATGTGAACAAAAAATGCTGTCCTGTATGGATCAATGGAAGCTTAGTGACCAAGATGTGTCTTTTTACCAGAGTACTGAACTGTATTACTCAGGTGGATGTGCTGGTTTTACTAGAATAGGAACAAAGCTCATTAAAAACATACCTTGTTACTTTGCTCCTCTTGATCTCAAATCATTTAGATTTTATACATGTTCCAGATTTCACCCCCAAAAAGAACAGATTACCTGGCCCTTGAACATTTGATGGGATTGAATCCAGAATGACTGTAAATGACAGATCTCATTCAACTCATTTCTCTTAAGAGTGTAAAAGTATAACGTTGATTTTCTAAAAAGCCCTCACTGTTCAAAGTATATAAAGCTCAACTGGAGGACAAAGGTTCAGCAAGCATCGGCCCTGCTGAAGTGTCCTTGAGCCAGACTGCTGCAGTGCTTTTCTGTAGCTGACCCTGACCTTTGACCTCCATTACTATAAAACAATTTACTGACAGAAAAGTTTCTCACACAATAAGACATTTTCTCATTTTCAACATTTTTCTAATTCTAAGTCAATAAAGAAGTGTAGTTTGAATGACATACTTAAACTTGTTAACTATGAACTTGAGCTTGAACTTAACTGAAGCTCTCAAACCATATGAATTTGTACAATACTGTTTCCAGTTGTGTGTTGTATTGATTCTTTAAAAAAAATCTCAATCTATGTTTGTTTAAAAATATTATTATATACTTTTTATGTTGCCTACCCTAACCCTAACCCTGCCTTTCATGTATGACTTGTGCTATATAAATAAAGTTTCATTCATTCATTCATTCATGTGCACAGGATATGCACATGAACTTTATTCTTTTAAATGTCACCTCTCCTGTAAAGTGAGTCAAAACAAAGTCCTCAAAAAGGCATCGCAGGTGTGTAGACTAAACCAACACTGACTGAAAGAAGGAAAGGAAACAAAATGAGCAAACTGAAGGGGCTTTGCTCTAACTGCTCTTCCCCATTTTGTCAAGTTGAGGTTAGCTCAGAGAGTTCAACAGACACTACTTTTCCGGTCCTCAACGTCAGGCTGCAAAAGATCAGAGCGTAAGATAACCAGGACATACTCGTGAAAAACACTGACTTTCAACACAACAGAACAACATAGATAAGTAACGTGAGAAAGAGGCAGAAACAGGCAGAGAGAAAGAAAGTCTTCGGCAGCTTCCTGCAGAGACGCTGAATTACCTGTGAGCTGTACAGCTACGTGGACTGCAGGGAAGCGCAGGAGCACGTAGTGTATTGTAGCTTTGTACTGTTCTGATGGAGTCTGGTACCGCCAGCAGACCAGAGGGACAGACTGGGCCTCCAGCACTGCCTGTCAAACAGCGCAGGTAAGATCAGCCGCCAACCCGTCTGCCTCTCCTCACCTCTTATTATATCTGTCTGGCATTTCTGTCCTGCGTTCTGCTTCTGCAGTCACAGGAATATTGTCTGTGCACCGTCGCTTGTCATTTTGGTGATGTAGGAACGCTTATTCTACTGTTGCTCTCATTGCATGTCAGTCAAATAAAATGTTTAACCACATCTCACAGCACAAATACAGCAGAGAGCTCTCGTCAAATTCATATGCTCTAACTGTGATGTCTAAGAGCAGACATGTCACATATTTTTGCATGCCACGTTGCTTAGTTACTCTGATTGCGCTACTGAGTCGATGTAAATATCTATTCATTGATAACATCAAACTTATATGAAGAGCGTGATGCAGAAATAGAGAAATAGCTGTGCATGATCATTCATGTATGCTAGTAATGTTTTGGTCATCAATTCTGTACATTACTGCTGTCATGGGAAAACCCAGTTACTCAATTGTGTAGTTTTTCATTTTGGTTCCAGTGAAGTTTGCATAGTCCCATTTGACTCAGGGGCTACAAACTACATAGGCACCACTTGGAAGATGTTTTTTCCCCTTCTAACTTCTCTAAAAGATGCTGTTTGGATGCTTTCATTTGAGAGCAGTGGCAGTCTGCTTATGCACTTATGAGTGTACAATAACGGTAAACGGGTGTTGTCTATGTGTGCATGTGCCTCCACAGAAGTCGGTTCTCCAGAAGTTCCAGTGTGGATTCTGACTGTGGCATGTTCATCCCTCTTGGACTGCAGCACCACAGCCACACATGCCACGACGTCTTCTCTGATCCCACCGACTGTCATGCAGCCCAGTGCCCCATACACCAGCGCTATGGTAACTAAAAAGGCTTTCAACACTGATGAACTGAGGAAACTAAACTATATTGTGTGGCTTGCGTGAAGATTCATAGATCAGGTATAAACCACACACCTTACTGCATCCTTTATTATTGCGTGGTATCCTGATTCTGAAAATACAACTGACATTTAAAGTTCTATATCATGGGAAAAATCCAAACATGTATCATATAGTCTCTTGCTGTCCTTCCACTCCTGCATTCTTCTTGGTTCCTCTTTCTCATGAGAACGGAAATGGAGGAAGTAACACCTGAAACTAAAATTATACAATCTCAATCATCTGTGTCATGACTCAAGACCATTTCAAATAATATGAGCTGGCCCCAACAGTTTGACAGTAAATCTGCTCATGGTTGATGATCTTGTGGAAGTGTGAATGTAGATGCATTCTCTCTTCCTTATTCTAAAGATGCTCCTCTCTTTTCCATGTAAGCCTGACTATTGTCTAATGCTGATGTTCCCCTGCTGTGTTACCCAGATCATTTCCATGGCCACCAGGAGAGATTTTTCTCAGATGGCATCCCACCGCCTGTTCCAAAGAAGAGGCTCGCTCGCGCCCTGTCCCTCCCCAGTGACAGCATACCGCCACCTTCTCCTCTGTTTCCCACGTCTCCCCTGCAGCTCCATAGTCACGCTCAAAACTTCGACAACCCCCTCTACATGCTGACACCCATACGTGACACCTGTTTCCTTGAAGAGAGAGAAGACGTTAAACCAGTCAAAAGGAGTCCCGTCCCCTCACCGTCCCTCTCCCAACTATCCTTTGATACGCCAGATGAAGATCTCCCATACCTCTTCAGCAGCTTTGACGACCACAGGGTTGTTTCCCAGGGAATTCAGCATCGCCATCTATTGTTTCTTAGAAGTGTGGCACAGGGTGTGGAGGCTGGGATTCTGCTGCCAGGAGAGGCCAGTGACAGGGACGTTAGCTCATATCGACCCCAGGATTTCCTGCTGTGTGAGGGTCACAAGCCCAAGCAGATAGGAGACGCACTTTACTACAGCCTGCATAGCCCCAAGTTTCCAAGGAGAGTGCTTAGTGCAAGGGTAAGGTTACAGCTCTACTTTGTCCAACATAGTTTATACATACAGCCAACCATTGCTATAATACTATGTTGGCATACATGACGTTTAGATGTGGCATAATGTATTCTGTTGTTGTGTATTCCACTATTAGATACTTTCCTTCCACAGGAATTTGTATTCAAAATAAAACATTGCGCACAACTGGCGTGAGAGAGAATGATCTATCCACAGTAGGCAACTCTAACTCTCAGTTGATGTTATCTGCACCCTGATTTGGAAATACCACTTCCTCCAAACTGTCATCAGTTGTTAAGTAATCCAACTGCAACAGCAAGGGCAGAAAACATTAACAGCCATGAATGTCTCTTTTGAATCATAGACAAATGTTATATATGGCAGAGGTGCAAAGGTTTCTTGAATATGACCTGTTTGACGAGTGTGCCAGTTTTCTCTCTACATACCCAGGTGGCAAAACAGGCCAACTCTGCCCCCTCCGCTCTCACCAGCTACCAGCCTTCACATGTCAACGTCCAGGAAGTTATTGCTCAATTCTCACCTGACAGTACCCCGAAGAGTGAATCCAGCACGTTAACCACACAAGATCCTATGTTAACCTCTTTGCAGCAGTCAGACTGCACTGCTGCTGAACCAACATGTGGAGGCAACGCTGAGTCTGAAGAAATCAATTTACCCACGGTTCTCTCTCTACTCCAGAAGGGATACTCAGTGAGTGTTGAAAGAGACCTGCCACAAGCTACTCTAGAAGACTTCATTCAGGAGAGCCGGTCACTGCAAAGCTCTGAGCCTTTGCTGTATGAAAGACAGGTGTGTGTTCTGTTGCTACAGATAGTAATGGGGTTACCACATCTGTACAACAGTACCACTGATGTTGAGCTCAGGCCCCAGGAAATCATTCTAGCGTGGCCCAGAAAGGAGAGAGGGGAGAAAAGAGACGGAGTAGCAGTGGAAATAGAAGAGGCTCGATGTATCACCGCTAACACAGAAAAAGGTAACAGATTGAAAGAAGAAATGGAGTGGGAAAAGAGAGAGTGGAAAAAAGAAGGGGTCCAGATGTTATGGAGAACACGAGGTTCCCCTCGTGTATTGTTAACCCATCAGCCTTCTTGTCTCGCTGTACCTCAGCCCTCAACTTCCATAAAAACCCAGATTGGAGCCTTAATTCAATACTGTCTCCACCCTCAAGAGAGCCTGACTTCTCTTACACAGGGCTCCACGTTTCACAAATCTCCATATAAAAAGGGATTAGTTCATCTGGTCTCTTGGCTCCAGAATGAGACCAGTGGACTGCAGATGGCAGACATGGTGGTCCTCCTTCAGGTCCTCCTCTGGGGTCCCCGTGCCAGGTTCTTCAAGTTCAACTACAACAACTCCACAACCACCAGTGTGCAAAATTGGCTGTCAATCAAGCGTGCCCTGCTGGTGATGAAGTTGGCAGAGAAGGGGCTGATACAGGATCAGTCTGTTCTTGATTGGGAGGACTGTCTGTGCCTGCAATATCTATCATTTACTGACTCTGAAACAGTGACGAGGGTAACTGATTGGCTAGGACTCGCTCTCAACATAGGTTGAAAGGTTACTAGCAACAGCCTTTCAAGATCATATAGATGAGTGGGATTTTTCCTAAAATTCAACAAAGGGGATGGTAGGCAGGTAAATGATGACGTTCCATTACCTTTCCTAATAAGTCAATTTGTGTAGATGAATGTCATCCCGTAGCCTCCTTCCTCAAACTGTCCCTGATGAATAAATGGACACAATTAGCAATGGGAGATTTCATTTACTGCTGCTTGTGTTGAAAACTTTTAAGAAAATACTATACTTGTGTTAGTCAGGGAATTAAGGCCTTTTTGTTTGCTTTCTAGCCATAAGTATCTTCACATTTGCATACATTTCATTCAACCCGGTCACAGCTCTTTTCGGTCCTGGCCCCTCAGTGGTGGAATGAACTCCCCACCAACATCAGGACAGCAGAGTCACTGCCCAACTTTCAGCGCAGGCTCAAAGCCCACCTCTTCAAGAATTACTACTCTGACCCTTCCTCTTCAAGAAGTACTACTCTGACCCTTCCTCTTCAAGAAGTACTACCCTGACCCTTCCTCTTCAAGAAGTACTACTCTGACCCTTCCTCTTCAAGAAGTACTACTCTGACCCTTCCTCTTCAAGAAGTACTACCCTGGCCCGTCCTCTTAGCACTTATTTTGTTTCTGCACTTCCACTTTAGCACTAGTTATGCTCTTAGATGCTTTAGAAACGAGATGCTCTTATGATTTCTGCTAGCTAGTAGTTCTCTTGACTACCTATGTTGAATGCAATAAATGTAATGTAAAGTATCTAAGTATCTTAAACTATAGTTCCAATGAATATACATATACTCACACTAACTCAAAATAATAATCAATGTGCTTACAATATGAAGTTAGAGTGAACACATAACATTAAGTCTATTTGTTCCAAGTGCAGTCACAAGATTATGCCAGTCATCAAGACCTGTGTCATTCAATATTATGCTCTCACTGACTTACTTGTATACTATTGACCTGATTGTTCCATCTTACTGTGTTTGTGTAGGAACCTAAAGGACTAATAAATCATGACAATGACTATCAAATATTAACCTACAGGTTATTGTGTGACTTTACAAGACCACAAATCCCACTCTAGGGTGAGCACTTTTATTTAGTAGTTACAACATGCAGATTTCTGTCGAGTGAATCAAAGCAACAAATTAAAATCCATGCACACATTTATATATATAAAAAAATCAATATAAACACCAGAATCAACTGAAGATGGCCATGGAAACATGTCTAATTACATTAATAAAATGCATTTAAAAATTTAACCATAAATATTACATTGTAGAGATGATCATCGGGGTGTACAGAGGGTAAATAGGAAGTCAGCACTACACATCATGGAAAGTAATAACAGTGGTGAGGATGCATTGCTCGGATTTTATGTGGATACTTGCTTTACATTCCTGGCATAAAACATCTTACACTAGTGCAAATATCATTGCAACACAGCACATGGTAGGTAAAATTAAACAACCACAAAGGAAACTTTCACAGGAAACCTCAACCATACTGAGCTTAGCTAATAATCATTTGCAAATGATAAAGATAGGTGGGTACGGGGAGAAAGAACAACAAACAACGTTTGTAATTGCTCAGTGTAATTTAATCATCGTCAGAGGAGTCTCGCTCGATCCTGTAAGCCATGAAGAAAGCGTCAGGGCGGCTAGGGACGAGGGGATGACCCGGTCTCACAATCTCAAAGCCCAGGAAACTGAATGTACGCAGTAGGGATGCTGATGAAAGAAGATATGGAAAAATGTAAGTCTGAAAGGCTTTTATATCTTCAGCAGTAACTTTAGAATAATTCTATTTAATTCAAGTTGTTGACAGGGAAGCTTTTTTATTGAATTTTGATTCACTGGCCCAGGCAGAGCTGCTCATTTCTTTCCGCAAAGTTTTTTATGAAGTGGGGAAACTAGCTTAGCACTAGTAACATGCTTACCATCTGTGAGTGTCTTGGCAAATAATGTACAGTAACAAGTGTGAGTGTTTTTCTGTGACACCACATATTGAGATGACAAACTGGAGTACCAAGATGTTATAAGTCACATATTTATAGTCTTGAGTAATATGGAAGAAATTGCTGGGAAAAGGACATATGGGCCCGGAGCCGCTGTGACCCTGACCCAGATAATATGGCTAGAAAATGGATGCATGGATAAAATGTGTGTGGATGTGTGACAATAATGTGTGCTTGAGTAGTTGCTTGCATCAAGTATTTTAATATCTTGTGCATATAAAATGAGAAAATTTGATGAGGTGATAAGACTTTAATGATATTGAGGAAATGTATTACGGTATTTTGATGAATCAAACATTTGTCTAAGGGAAGGGGGTATTACTGTATGCCACGATTCTTATTGTGGTGATAGTCCATTAAGCATATTTCATAATTTGTGCAAACAAATTAACATGTTAAATGTAGAACTATTTAGTCTGGACAATACCTTGACGTAAAAAAACCACACCATACTTATACATTAAGCAGTGGTTAAATCTCTCACCATCAGTGTAGGAAATGAAACTGCTCAAATACTTGAATAGTTATAAAATCTTATTTTTATCCAGTCTGACATTATGTTGAACATGCTGTTCTTAGTAGCACGGACGAAAACCCATTTCTACAATGTGACATCATAACAGTCAGCCTATAACTTACTATTCTCGTTCAGATGGTATGAATTCAAATTGCCAGTGTTGTGTCAGAGCTTTCATTCCATGTATGAACAGTTTGACAAACTCAGAGAGGAAGTCTCACCTCTATCATCACGGTTCTTGTGAAAGCAGATGAACACATGATCAACCTGCAGCTGCTCTTCTGCAAACTCCAGCAGGAGAGCGAAACTGGGGAGAAAGTGTAAAGGAGGTGTCAATGAATTACAGGAAGGTAAGTAATCAATGATTAACCTTAAATTACAGGAAAATGATTAGTCGTAAAGATCAAGTCATGAATTTCTCTATGAACAAACCACACCAAAAAGGTTTCAACAGCAAGGCCTGAGCCTGAGAGACGTTGACTTGAGCAAGTTCGTTAGTCAGTTAGTGGCTGAATTTGCATTCCCACAATCCCACTGCATGGAAAAAGTTTCTGGTTGAGTTGTCGCCTGGTGATAAAGCCTATTATCGTTGCCTCTGTGCTAGTCCACTCTCCCCACTGCTGTTTTTTTCTGTCCAATCAGATTAGACGCCACCTCAGACTTAGTTAGGGATTATCAAGCAAAAATTAAAAGCTGTTTTGTTGCGGAAACATCAGTTACCTATCAATTACTGAGAACACACACCTAGCCTGCACACTGGCAAAGCAGGTAGCTGAATACACCTCATCAGATCCCATTAATGTACTAGTAAGATTGATGACTGGAGAGACTCCAGGCTCCAGTCTCTTGAATTTCCCATCCCCCTCGCCTTTAATGTCGAAACTGAAAAGATTTTAATGAAACATATTCCCTCTTCACCAAATTGACAAAGAACAGTTGAAAATAGCTTTTTCCTACTGACCCGTCTTTGCTGCCCTCGGGCAAAGCTCCAGGGGGGATTTCAACATAAAGGTTCCCCCCTTTCAGCGCTGCCCTCCAGACACAGTGCTTGCCTTCAGAGCGACGGGGCTCAAAGAGCAGGAAGCGCACTCTGCCGTTGGCAGGGGGGGGCTCCTCAAGAACCAGCAACTGAGCATCCTAGACGACAGGAGCAGAGAGAAGAGTTGGAAAAGAGGGATAAAAGGGAAATAATCAATCATTCAATATAATATAATATATAAATAAATGAGATAACATTGAGGTTAAAGAGGAAATTACAGAATGTACGATGAAATAGAGCTAAGAATTTTTGAATTTCATATTACTGAAATTAGTCTAAAATTAATAGAAAAGGAAACAAAAACAGTAAGTTTATTTTAAGAGTGTCTGACTTACTTTACTTACAAGCCCATCAATTAAATAGGTGGAAGAGAATCCAACATTTCTTATCTTCTCAATTGTTACCTTTTTTGTGCTTATTCTTTCCTATTCTGTCATTTATGCCAGCTGGGCTAGTGAAAATATACTAGGGGCCAGTAGAACTCTGATCCACTGGCCAACAGGGCAAGTGGTAAAAAATCTTAACGTTGATCCCTGGACAGGTTGAAGAGGACTGAAAGGACTTGACAGTGGAGGACATAGCAAGCCTACATGATCTGCCTAAGATAGCCTAGCCTAGGCAACACCACCAGCCTAAGGCGCTTCATGAAGACATAGAAAAACTCCCAGAAAAACCCTATAGGAGATCAAATAGAAGAAACCTCGTGCAGGGCCCCACCAGGATGGCTGGGCGTACAATAGATGCCAGGATAAAATATAGTGCAGGCCATATAATTCTGTGTATATGGTTCAATCATACAGTTCAACATCCTAGCTCAGCCAGGGCTCCTATAGTTTGATGTAGGTAGTGCAGAACATATACTGTATGAGTGTTCTCTGTTGACCAGAGGCCAAATAGATCATTAGATAATGCTGGTTGCCTACGGACACTTAATGTACCACTAATACATCAGCATGTGCACAGAACAGATATATCTACCAGAAACACAAAATGATTTTGGTCATACTCTTATTGTAACACGTAAAATGTACCAACAAGCCAAAAAGTCAATATAGTCATTTAAGTTGTCTAGAGATATAGAGAGAGTGTGTCACATTTGACACCATAGAGATAATAAATAAGTACAGTAGTAGTGCCTCTATCAGGGACGATACAGTTTTATTCAGACATTGCAAAAACATAGCCTACATTTTAGCAGTAGTATAACTTCTCAAAACGATGACATCAGTAGCTTGACTTGCGGTAGAAGAGGTTAAAAGGTTGTTAAAATATAGTACTTGAACTCACAGAGTAGAATAGCTTAGCTGAAAGATTGCGATCCCGTTCATTCCCTCGCCCACCTGGGATCTTCAGGGGTGGGAGAGGGGCATCAGGAGCACCACAGAGGCCCCGGACACGGGTTGCTGCAACAGCGGGAGCACCTCCTGGGACTGGAGATACTGGAAGGTGAAACAAACACGCACATGAATGGAGCCATTATCACTGAAGGATTCACTGGAGGTCGATATACCGAGTACAGACCAAAACCATAATCAAATAGCATTGCCATGTCACACATTAAGATGTTGTGTTACTCATCTTAGAAATTGTGGTAAAACATTGGCCAAAGTTCAGTATAAACCCCCCACAGTGCTGCTGGGGATTAAAGTTCAATCAGTAATAACTATCATTGACTTAAGCATAAAAGTCTACATCACATGATTAATGATAAAAAGGAGCATTTGGCTTAGGCATAATGAGTAACACACAGTGTCTATGGGTGGTTGATGCTACACAAGCCCAGAACACTATACTGGCTTGTCATCACTGATGACTTTCAGAATTTAGTGCACTCACTTTCAGTCAAATGTTCACCAGAAGCCTTAGTGACGAATTTTATCAATCCTCACTATGAGTAAACAAGAGGAATGTGCATGACTGGATATGATCTTTGCCACTTTACCAATGGAAAAAAATCATCTACAAAGAATGGCTTTAAAATTCTAAGAAACATTGATTCCTGTGTACCTTGGTTTCTCTAGCACCACTTTAAGTTTAGTGAGTCAAATGAATCCTAAAGGAAAGTTATGTTATCAGAAAACAGGCCAATTGTGTTTGTCTAGCCATTACCCTAGTTTAGTCCTGCACTACTGTCTGCCCACTCTATACTTGCAGCACAGGGACAAACACCAACTCACACAATCCACTGAGTCGGAAGAACCATTCTGATTCAGAGACCAGTTCTATAAAATTAGCCTAGCATGTGCCTGTGTGCGTGTGTGGCAGGCTGCATTTACAGTGTTACGAAGAGGCCTATTCTCAGAGCTCATCGGGAACAAAACCCATTAGCAGCAGCACTGCTGCCACAGACTCAGACACTCACAGATGCTTGCTTACGCAAACGCCACTGCTGTGCTATATGTGGAGCGTATATGTTAAAACCAAATGAGAACCATTGTCACCTGCATAACTCAACCTAGCCAAGTCCATATTCAATAGCAAGCTATTGCCTGGTCATGCTGTTATATAATGATGCTGAATTTAAAAACTAGCAGTATGGGTGCATGAAATTCTCCTGAAATCCTGTTACCAGATTTCGTTAAAAAACAACAGCCAACTACCCTCCTTACATAAAACCCTCTATTCCACTTCTCATTCCATCTTCCATGCATTCAAACTAATATACACAAGGTTTTCAATAAACTTCTCTGTGCATTTAACATTCTTTAAAATCCCCATGCCCACTGTAGGCAGAAACACATTGATGAGCAGGGTTATCTTGGTTAAGACAGCTGCTTTGGTCACATGGGATGAGTAAAGCTTTTGCTTGCATAACTGCAGCTTTTCCATATGAATAAATATGATGCAAAGATGGGAGTACCCCCCCCCCCACTGATTTCTGAGACAGCATGCTAACACAAATGTACAATTAGAGGAACCCACTTGTGATGGACAATGCAATTTAGATCACAGGATCAGTAACTGTGAGGGATCAGTTTAGATAGGCCACTGTTTGTGAAAAGAAGTGATTTGGTTTTAAAAAACTGCAGAGGCCATGTATAATCTGTTTTACACAAATACTAAGCACAGGCTGCCACTGCATCAAAAAATACTGCTAAATCTGAATCTGCTGTTAGGCTTCTTAGCCTGTTGATGTCAAAATCACTGACTGAAAAAAAAAAACTGGAACATGCAAAGATAATTGCATGTCTTAAACAAACAGAATGATAATAAGAAATAGCCTCTTTGTGTGCAAGATTCAAAACATCCCATACCACTTCCCCTTTAGAGAGTGCAGTGGAAATTTCCACAAGTGTACAAGGCTGTAAAACTACACAAACAGCCAAAGCCAATATCTTGTCAAGGCTTGCTTGATGTCAAAAAGCAAAAACACACATGGTCTGTACACCCCAGAATGTTTGTCCATTCATGACCTATATTTCCAAGCGTCAAACCCTGCTGTGTTCTCATTTCTAGTCAAGCAGCACACAGCAAACAAGCCATCTTGTCGCATTTTAAACCTACTTAGCTCCACTGCTTTGCAAATGCCCAGACACAGGCTGACTTAGCACCTGAGCCTGAGGGCGAAATGGAAAAAAACAAGCAAGCCAGCCAGAAATCATCACTTGAGCCATTAAGCCCTCTGTTGGATAGCGTTAGCAAATTTTTTTGGTAAATCACATATTTTTAAACATGCAGGTAAAACTGAAGACCAGTTCAAGGGCATAGCTTGAATAATGTGGCGTTCATATCCTTCCTTGTTTTAGTTACAGAAGCGAATATTGGAAAACATCCGTCTTGCACTGTAACGCTACTTAGCTAACGTGTTTTTAATTAGCAATCCAGCTGACTACTTAAAACAAGAAACTGACCCGATGAGAAAAATACTCAATTAAATAATCATTGTTTGTACTAGGTATCTTAAACCACAGTTGTAAAATGTTTTATTATCAATAGCAAACTAGCCACTACTGTCTAGCGAGCATGTGAGCTAGTTGATGTGCTAACGTTAGCCAGCTAGCTCGTTAGCACATCAACTAGCTAGTTGGCTAACGTTAGCACATCAACTAGCTAGCTGGCTAACGTTAGCACATCAACTAGCTAGCTGGCTAACGTTAGCACATCAACTAGCTAGCTGGCTAACGTTAGCACATCAACTAGCTAGCTGGCTAACGTTAGCACATCAACTAGCTAGCTGGCTAACGTTAGCACATCAACTAGCTAGCTGGCTAACGTTAGCACATCAACTAGCTAGCTGGCTAACGTTAGCACATCAACTAGCTAGCTGGCTAACGTTAGCACATCAACTAGCTAGCTAGCTAACGTTAGCACATCAACTAGCACAACTTAGCCAGCTAGCTGATGTGCTAACGTTAGCTAGCTGATGTGCTAACGTTAGCTAGCTGATGTGCTCACGTTATCTAGCTGATGTGCTCACGTTAGCTAGTTGATGTGCTAACGTTAGCTAGCTGATGTGCTAACGTTAGCTAGCTGATGTGCTAACATTAGCTAGTTGATGTGCTAACGTTAGCTAGCCGATGTGCTAACATTAGCTAGTTGATGTGCTAACGTTAGCTAGCTGAAGTGCTAACATTAGCTAGCTGATGTGCTAACATTAGCTAGTTGATGTGCTAAGGTTAGCTAGCTAACTCGAGCCTCAGATGCTGTCTATTTGCTGGAAGTCAATGTTCAACGGAAAAGCATTGATCGATATACGTTACTGATCTGTGATTTACGGTAATGTCACGTCATGTACCTTTAACACGCGTTAGTAACAGTAGTATGAAACTGTCGCGTCGCGTGTTGTTAGTATTATTTTATAATAAAAGTTGAATAAACGGATATAGAAATGGAAACAACCCAGGAATTACTCTATATGTCGCGTCTAGGCCGCGGTTTCGAAACTTAGCCAACGGCGAATTCTCAGCGACTACCACAACATACCTTCCACTTTCTGGTTTATTACTGGTTTGTTCAATAACGGGCATCTTGGATAAGTTTCTCTCTTTTTCTCTAACAAAACAGTGGCTATTCAATATCGTCTGTAGGTTGGATTTAACCATCCGGCCAATGTCCACGCCCGCAGATCGCTCTCGCCTCTCCTCGCCAAATGATGCGTTCAGGGAGCACACAGGAGTATTTGACAGAGGGGCGTGGCCTGTTGATCATGACGTACATCAGGGAAATATGACGCAGTTCATTAACCAATTTGCCAAATCACTTAATCAAGATTAAAACATTTGTTTACTACAATTTACACCTATCAGACCCTAATGCCATTTAGTGTAAATCCTATCCTAATATCCAACTCAAGTAGAAGTACTGTTACTTTGCTTTTACTTGTGTAAAAAACTACTTGAGTAAAAGTAAAAGGTAGCTCATTCAAAATGTACTCACAGTAGAAGTTACTGAGTTACAAACGAGAACATTTTTACATATGTGTTTCCCATTTTATTGAAGTCAATCAAAAAAAACAACTACAGAATAAATAGCCAGATCTCTTATTCTCTCTGCTTCAATTGATCTCTGCAGACTAACCATTCACTGCTAATGTTAACACCACTGACTAATTTACAGTTGGCCAGTTTATGAAGTGATGCTTATGGAAAGCCTCCAAAATTTGAACTCTGTAACTCATGCAATTTAAAATGTAGCTTAGTATAATGCTTAAGTCGAAACATACATATGAGAGGGTCCCCTGTTTTGAGGGGACGATGCCTAGAGGTTAGAGAAGTAGGCTTGTGACCCTCCACTAGCTTGAATCCCCTGACTGTGTGAGGAAAGTTTTGGCATGTCATCTTCCATGCATTCAAACTAAAATACACACGGTTTTCAATAAATGTCTCTGTGCATTTAACAACATTCTTTGAAATCCCCATGCCCACTGTAGGCAGAAACACATGACTGTGTGGGGAAAGTGAATGAGTAACTGAGCTCAGTATTAGCATGTAGATATCTTCAGGCCTGCACTCTTATCAAACATGTCAAGTTTGGGGCAGATTGGACAATGTAGAGTCGAGTTACAACAGCTTCCTGTGTCCGCTATGTGGCGCTAGAGAGCACCGCCTCAGCAACCACTATGGAGGAGCCCTTCAGCAGGTGCTTAACCCCCAATTGCTCCAGTACAGCTGCACAGCCAACAGTAGAAGACTGGTTGTACTGGGCAGCTAGCAGGTGTAAATGTGGACCTGTGAATGGCTTTTAGACCAAGCACCCCTCCAGCTGCTCAGTCCATTTCACTGGGTAAATAAAAGTGTTTTTTTTAAAAAGAGAACTTACTGACTTACTCATGAATTACAACCACACAAAAACTATTACAAGAGCAAATAGCACCTTTTTTCCTATCATTTAGTATTTAGTAACCCAGACTCAAGGTAGCTACTGTAGCCTATAGCTGCAAGTATCAACAGTACCAGCACTCACCACGAATGTCATCTTTCTTTTTTCAACAGCTCTCATCTGTGCCTGCCAATCAAGAAGCGAAGGAATATGGTGCAGGGTGTGTATGACACTCTCTCCAGCCCTTACAGAACAGAAATCACCATCAACACAGCAATACTAACCCTCAGTTCTATGGTGAATCGCCACTGTGAACGTTCAAATCAGGTAAGTTTCTTTCTCTTTCAATGTAGAGGTGCATACATGAACTTATTGTGAACATATTCACGGATTTTCTAGCAGTGCAGATGCCTATTTTAGGCTATGTTATATAAGTCTACATGCATTTTACAAGAGTGACACGTGCACTCTACAAAGAATTGAATATTCAGTTGTGTTCGTGCTTTAGGCTTTAGTTTGTCTTAAGTTATTTATTTTTTGATGATTTCATTTTGATGAAAGTTAAACCTCAACCTACAGGACTTAAGATACAAGAGCTGGAACAACATTGTGTGAAAGCATCATAAGTAAGACATGCTTACGCCCTATCACATGAACTAATAGAATTCTATTATAAGTACAATGCATTTTATGTTATGCGCCGTACAGCTGACTGTTCTATGTTGATCCCTAGTGTCTTATGACCGGATTCTGTCCATCCAAAGTCTGAGTGAAGTTCCAAACCCATGGAAGGGATTGACAATGAACCGCTGCTTAGTGTTGGCCCTCATTGTCGTGATTGTGAGCTCAGGGGCGAATGAATTGCACGGTGGGTTCTGAAATATGATCACAAAGACAATATTTAATATCTTATTTAATGAGATGCCTCACTGTATAGCCAATAGGCAGTTTGAAACATTTTTCCTCCATTCAAGTCAACAAGCCCTCACTCTTTCTCATGTCTAGATACCCTGGATTCTTTCATTGAGAAGACAGACCTGGGTATAATGTCTTTCATTGGAAGTCTGCAAGATGGGTCCATAACTCAGGTAGATTCATATGCCCTTTGGTATAGAGCAATTTAAAATGCCATGAATACTTGATAATTAAAAGAAGGAAGGCCCCAGTAGGAATCAAAATCATAGAAAGAACCAAACTGAACGCAGATTGTAATTCAGACCGAAGTTTTAGTGCTCTAAATGTAAATGCAAATCTAAGCAATGACATCAATGCAGAATAAATAGTCAAATGTATAAAGATATTTTCATGTGGTGTTATATTCGGTGCCTTTCATAAACAAGTGGTGCAGCCAATACTTTGTGAATGTGTGAATGAGAGCCTGTGTTGTTTGTGGTTGTCTGCCACCAGGGCTCCGTGTGGGACAGGCTACTGTGGTGGAGCTGGGGGGCTGAAGAAGTTGGAGCAATAAGACGAAGAAAAAAGCCAATCGACACAAAAAGAATCCTGAAACCCAGAAATAAAGAATGATATTTAACATGGCTGCTAAAAGAAGAGAAGAGAAAAAGACAATATCTGTAACAACAATGATTACTGGCTATTGGTTAAGGAGCACAAACAAATGGTTGTCAGTATGCTTTGCATTTAATAACATCAATAAATCAATAAATGAAATGATACATTTACACATTTTCTTCTTTGTACTGTGGAGATTGAAGAAAGACATAAACTTAACAGGAAATTCCTCATTCTGAAGTCACCGTGTTCAATATGTGCTTCAATCACTCAATCAAATTGAGAATGGGATTTAATAAAATCTACATGTTATTACCACTAATTTGGAAAATTCACTTACTACTGTGTTGAAAAAGTCTTAAATGAAGTCATCGCAGTAATGTGACATTTTTTGAACAAGATATTTCTAACGATACAGAACATGTCAGTTTGTAAGCAAATGCATTAGACAAACACATATGTTTTATTTTTATTTACAGGCATAAAATTTAAAAAAAGCCTTTGAGTTACAACATTTTCTACCTGTGTAATAATCCTGTGCAGCACAAATGACAAACGAGACTCCATCCACCAAATAAGCCATGTTCAATCATTATTATCTTAAAGGAGTAAAATGTCTGGCAAAAATACAAATGAAAATGCCTTTAGCGGCATGCACACTTCGTGGCCACCATATCGGGTTTGATGGAGATTATAGTCCCTCTTTGCTCCAGCATCACCACCTGCATCTCTCTGAAGGCCACAGGCACGCAGCACAACGGACGCTTCAGGTCCACGCCGTTATCAATTTGGGCATTCAGTAGGATGGCGTGGCTGTTCCCGTTGACCAGGGGAAAACGACAGATGCCATGGCAGTTGTTGATGGTGGCTACAGTTGGGTCTACAAGGGGAGAGTGAAGAAAGACAGTTTATATGAACCTAACAGGAAATGCCTCATTCTGAAGTCTTATCACGTTCAATATGTGTTCTTCGATCACTCAACTGAGGATGGGATTTAATAAAATCAACATTTTATTACCAACAAGATACTGCGTAAGGGACACAGTGAGGCTGTGTAGCGCACAAAGGCCCTCGCCCCCCACTGAGCCATACTGGTCTGCTCTGGTGGCCCGTAGTCCTCGCTCCACCTCCACCTTTTGCAGGGCCATCAGCAGAAGAAAAGCCCGGTACTGGCTCTCTCCTGGTTTGCACACATGCGGAACAAAAGCATACATTGCACAGTGGTGCTTATGTTCTTGATAGCAAAGAAATTTACATCCGGTAATACAAATCTTGATTTTGATTATCACGATCTCAATCAGTGTGTCAAAAACAGTTAAATGATGGTGTCATCATTTAAATGTTTATTTTGATAGGAGACTGACTTGGACAGATCACCTGATGCTGGTTCCTCCTTGGGAAAGGTACTGAGTGCTTCGAGCCTCCCCAGCCTCTCCATGGCAGTTTCACCCACCTCCTCTTCACTGATTACCTCCCTCATCAGCACCACGGCCTGATTCAACCTCTGCCTGAGCAACTCTAGCAAGGCAGGAGGCAGGGCCAACTCTCCATGGTGCACCTGAAGCACAGAAAGGAAGGAGGGGAAGGAGAAGACCGTAGGGGCTGAGGAGTTGAGCAGTGCTACCAGGAGGGTCTCGCTGGACGATAACCCCAGCATCAGGGGAGGCAGGGATTGCACGGAGTCCAGTTGTACTGGGGTGGGCTCCGGGTGAACCTGAGGCAGGAGACCATCCAGGAACTTATGCAGCTCACAAAGGAAAGAGAAAGTCTCTGAGGAGCCCAAGGAGGAACCTGGAATTTGTATAGATCTGAGGTAAACAAAAAGATTAGAGCCTTTTAGAGAACCACTCCGACTATAGCCTGGTAAAATTTGAAAAGGCAACACGAGAGCCAAGGAAGAGAGACCTCATTTCAGTTTCTCTGTCCAACAAGAAAAGCAGAAGTGGAGTCACACTGATGTTACTTCCGGGTTCTCCACCAATAAGGATTTCTTGTAGCATTTGCCCTGCAAAGAGGGGAAATATACTCAGAGGAAGCGTGCACATGATTCAAGAAATCCATTTGAAAACGAATGTCCATGAGAAAGAAATGTCCATATCTTACCTGCATCCGGGTTTTTTGTCTCAACAGATAATTTCCATTTCTGATGAACATTGCCCTCTGATGCCTTTCCTGTCAGTATAATGTACTGTGTTTGTTCTGAAATGCACAAGGTCTAGGAAACACAGCAACAGGAATGTAAGTGTTGAAGACCAGTGGGCCACAATGTGCAATACATATCTGTGAAATTTGGTGTCTTGGTATCCCTCTTTTGAAATGTCAACTGCAATAGCTGACATATTATTCCAAAAATATTGTAATTGTTTCCAACTTCACTCAAGAGAACATACAGGATTAAACTTTAGGACTTATTATTATGAATCATTCAGTCATGTAATATTTACATAAAGGCAAAGCCTTACCTGTGTGTTAGGGTGCAGAAACTGACTAGTGAAAGTGATGCCCAGGTCTCTTGCTTTGAGGGGGCTTCCAAACGCCAAGAGCAGTATGGGGCTTCGCTTGAGCAGGGGAGACTGTGGGAGGTCAAGGGTCAAGACAAGCCTTCCTTCCTCTTCTTTCTCCACCAATAGCTCTGATGGAGAAAACAAACCATCAAATACAATATACGTACACATTCACATGAAAGAAAATGTTCAAAGTGAGCTGATTGGAAACAGGTAGCGCCAATACCTTTAGTTGGGTGCAAAACATCCAGTACGTTTCTTTGGTTCGCGGCATTGGTAAGCTCTGATAAGACTTCATCTGATGAACCATCAGATCTTGAGCAGAACCCAAACTGGGTCATTTTGTTGTTCACTTCATTGTCTTTCCCGCAACCTTCACGCAACACTGCAAATATGTTGTCCAGAACCTCCCCGTGACCCTGTGAGGTCAAATTTGCATTTTTGATTCCCGAACCATCTCCAATCTCTATTGAATCCATCACATGGTGGGAACTTCCGTCTCCTTTGATTGAATTGGAAAAAGAAAAAAAATCTAATTATATTATGCACTGAAAAACAGAATTATACACACAGATTAAAGCTAATATTTGATATTACTCTCATTCAATGATAAACGTCACATGAGCAGCCTTGAGGATAGACTAAGGACTTATTGCCAACAACAATCTAGTCCAACTTCACTCTGCTGCCTCGAGGCGACTAGTTGCCCCGTCGTTTACATTTTTTTTGCCACTTATGATTTCTGGTGACTAGTAGTTCTCTTGGCAGCCTACGTTGAATGAACTTAATGTAAGTCACTTTGGATAAACCAAACCAATGTAATTTAATATAAAACGACAAAGACTAAAGCACAAGCTATAAAATTGCACCAAAATATAAAACACAAAGAATGAGGCACAAAATGACATGCGCATCAATACATTAAATTCCAGAAAGCAGAGGGACAGTAAGGTGTGTGTCTAACCTGTCCCTGGCGGGTCTGGGACCGGGACCGACTTCTGTCCATGTGGGCCGTCCCCCTCTGTGACCTGCTGGTGCACACACTCCCCGGTCCAGGACAGCATCAGTGCCGAACAGTAGAAAACAATGATAACCAACATTGTCAGTTGTCTGGTCAGTTCTTTCTCAATCACTTGGTTTTGGATGGGTCAACCTCAGACAATGGGATTTATATGATCCCACACCCCTTATCAGCAAATGGGGAGCAGCCTGCCAAAATAGCAGAAATACGGTGTCCTTGAAAAGTTGGACAGGGGATAATATTTCAACACTATGTCTGCAACATTGTAAGGTGCTGGTGTACCCCTTAGAACAATATTAGGATTTAACTGAGATCAGGCGTGTAGGAGGAAGAAAGGCAAACAATAGGCAGTTTTGTTAGTTCAGACACACACGTAACCTCACTATCAAGCGACCCAAACTTATAGTTTGGTGAGGAAAGACAAACAAAGGGAGGATTCAAGAAGATGATTAGACATTCTGTAAGTTTCTCAGAAACCTTTCATTGTCTTGAACCAAAAATAAGTACCTAAGTGTCCAAGTGCCCAAGGCCAGGAGGTCAGTGGTGTTGTCTTATACTCTTATAGTTTCCAGATTAAGTTTCATTTAAGTTAATACTTGTGGGATACATATGGGACAAGCACACTGGCCACAAGGAGAGAATGGCATAGCAAGGCCTCTTTAAGCTTAGGCGACTGAAGAAGACCCTACGGACCTTCTACAGAAGAACCACTGAGAGCATCCTGGATCCTACAGGATGCATCACCGCCTGGTGGGGGAACTGCACTGCCCACAACCGCAAAGCGCTGCAGAGGGTCGTGTGGAAAGTCCAGCGCATTAGTGGATGTGAGCTTCCCTCAGTGCAGGATTTGCATAACAGACAGTGTGTCAGGAAAACCCCTGGATCATCAGAGACCCCAGCCACAGACTGTTTCAGCTGCTACCGTCTGGTAAACGATACCGCAGCCTCAAAGCCCCAACCAGCAGGTTACAGGACAACGTCTTCCACCAGGCAACCAGGCTGATGAACAATGGATACTAGCAGCCTGTGGCCTGTCTGCCCTGCTACACACACACACACACACACATTAAAATAGAAAAGTAGAAAATGATTTTTGTTGATACAAGATACAAGATTACAAGCGGCTGAAATGAGTTTCCTGCGCAGGGTGGCCGGGCTCAGCCTTAGAGATAGGGTGAGGAGCTCGGACATCCGGGAGGGACTCAGAGTAGAACCTCTGCTCCTCCACATCGAGAGGAGCCAGTTGAGGTGGT
>CABFOS010127546.1:0-12227 GCA_900660315.1 Diretmoides pauciradiatus | reverse complement strand
TTGTGGTTTCTTTAGTCCTCTATGACAGTAAACTGAATATGTTGTGGTTTCTTTAGTTCTCTATGACAGTAAACTGAATATGTTGTGGTTTCTTTAGTCCTCTGTGACATTAAACTGAATATGTTGTGGTGTCTTTAGTCCTCTATGACAGTAAACTGAATATGTTGTGGTTTCTTTAGTTCTCTATGACAGTAAACTGAATATGTTGTGGTTTCTTTAGTTCTCTATGACAGTAAACTGAATATGTTGTGGTTTCTTTAGTTCTCTATGACAGTAAACTGAATATGTTGTGGTTTCTTTAGTTCTCTATGACAGTAAACTGAATATGTTGTGGTTTCTTTAGTCCTCTATGACAGTAAACTGAATATGTTGTGGTTTCTTTAGTCCTCTATGACAGTAAACTGAATATATCTTTGGGTTGTGGACAAAACAAGACATTTGAGGACGTCACCTTGGGCTTTGGGAAACACTGATCAACATTTTTCACCATTTTCTGACATTTTATGGACCAAACAACTAATCGATTCATCGAGAAAATGATCGGCAGATTAATCGATAATGAAAATAATCGTTAGTTGCAGCCCTAGTTGAATCCTAGTCGTAGTCATGTATGGGGTGCTGCCGTGGTCTTGATGTAAATTCCATGACTCCACGTAAAAAAATGTTCTTCCCGCTTTGTTAATCCCACAGACGTGTCAGAACCAAATTAAAAACTAAGACAATTTCCAATATTTCCCAGGATTTAGAATGTGGATGTATTGGAAATTTTCTTTGTTTTTAATTCGGTATCTATGCAATCCCCAAAACTGCCTTTTAATTGTATGATATTTGTGTGTTTAATGTTTGATACCTAAATGTATTTGTTTCTTATCTTTTTATGCTGCACTCTTGGCCAGGTCTCTCTTGAAAAAAAGTATTTAAGCTCAGTGAAAGTCACCTGCTTAAATAAAGGTTAAATAAAAAATTAAAAAATTAAAAATAATAATAAGAATCAGTGGGAACCCTGGTCTCACCTGACTTCGTCTTGAGGGTGTGTAGGTACTTGCACTCCGACTGGCAGAGGGCGACGATGACGACCGATGACTGGCTGGAGGAAGCGAACAGTTTGGAGGAGTCGGGGGCGAAGCAGAGCTGGTGGGCTGAGGTGAGGACCTTCGGCAGCTTGGTCACCTAGAGGAAGAGGAAGATTCACACTGTATACTTCCTCATCATCATGGTTCTAGCCTGGGTCTTGTAAAGGTACCGGGGTCTAGTAGCCTCGATGCTGAGCCGCCCACCTTGGTGATGCTGACGTTGTTGTCGTACTGTAACCTGTAGAGCCGGACGCTGGAGACAGTGGAGTACGCCAACCAGCCTCCGCATGGAGACAGAGCACTGCAGCAGATATGGTCGTCTCCCTGCGGACGTCAAACCACAACCAATCACTCAAGCTCTTTGCTGCAGCATCGTCAACACGAGATTAAATGAAGAAGCACAAAACAGACCAACACAGACAAAGTACAGACCTTCCTCTTCAACTGAACCAGCTTTTCTGGTTTCCTCTTCACAGGCAGACTGTCCCCGGGCTTTCCTGTCAACACATAAACCAGGTTTAGGTTAGGATGCTACGGCGCTCAAAGAAAAGAAACGCCACCTGTTGCATTCTCATGTATCAGTGTGTTGTCCTCACCATGTCCGTCGCTCTCCCCCAGCCTCCACAGCTCTAGATGGTCAGGGAACTGGAAGAGTAGCATCCCTGCCTTCTTCCCACAGGAAACCAGACTCCTCTACACAGACGACAGGCAGAGACGACCGCGTTACTACGGAAACATCTCCGTCTAATCTAACATTAGTGGTTTCACCTTGAAGTTTTCCTACCTAAGTGTATACTCACGTGAGGGAAAGCGATTTTGCGCAGCGCTGACTCCTGGGTGTTTTTCTCCACTTTGTCCAGCAGGGGTCGCACTACCAGCTGAGTGTCCATGCCTGAGAGAATCACAGCAGCAGCATTTGAATGTGTGTGTGGCTTCAAAATACTCTCTTGTAATTTCAATTCTGTTGCACGTCACGGTGAATTATATGGTTGATTGTATAAATGAGTAAGCAGGTTTTAAATGAACCTGATTCAACACATGGAGCAGCATGGAAAACGGTCAGGGTAGAGATCCACTGCATCCGTGGTTTCGACACTTCCTGTTGTCTATGTAGGACAACGCGCAATGCATTCTGGTAGTGCCGCGGTGCGTTTCGAGAGGCGAGGCGTTGCTGCTCCACATTGCGTTGCCACTCCACATTTGCATAAAGCTGAAGCTAGACTACTTTATGCAAATCAGGGGCGTCCAGCGCAACTCGCCGCCTCTGGAAACTCACGTACAAACTTTTAAACTAGTCGTGGTCGATCTAAAATAAAGACAGATTCAGCAACTGTACGGATTATTTATATATTTATACATATCTCACGTAAAATGTTTTCAGAAACACATTTCGCTGAACTGTTTTCGCTGAACTGGCTTGGATCCGTGAGCAGATACCAACGACAGCCCAGCGAGGGAAGCGTTGGTCCAATCAGGTGCAGCCAGGAAGTGTTTCCACGGTAGTAGGAGGTTGTAGCCTGTGTGTTTTCTTTGTTGGTCAGCAGCATCGACTGTATGAAATAAAATATATAATAAAGCTGGGAAAACGCTCTGTTGGGTTTCAGTATTGGAGTTCATGTTTCCGCTGGGAATGAGAGCGCCTGTCAATCATCTATCATGACACGCCCAAAGCGTCCAATGCTGGGAAGCAGTGCGATCCCTCACGTACAAAAAATGTGGATCTCATAACATCAGGGTGACATGGTTCTACGAAAAATGTCTTATTTTTGGCCAGTAGTAACAAGTCTTGGGAGGCAAGAATGGATTGACACCAAAACATGTCAAATAGGGTAAGAGTGATACATTAAACTGTCCAGTTATCTGGCTATTATTGGCTTTTTTTAAATTAAAAATGACATTTTTATCATCATCCTTGGTTTCAATGACATGTTCTAGTGTCCCATGATCTAAATCCTGTTTCAGAAGCACCAAATTCTGTATCGCTATCGGCCTTCAAATGTTCAAACCCTGCCGTCAAAATCCCTTGATACTGACCTCCGGAAACCACGGCGGTGTCGGTGTGGGCAAGGGCCCTGACGTCATGGGTGTGGTTCTTGAACGTCCTGGTTCGAACCCACTCCTTGTCTGTCCGGTCCACGGTAGAGGACAGGAACTGGAACTGGACCACAGTGCCCTCTGACGTCCCGGCTACCAGGCTGCTCTCATCCTGTGAACCGGGAAGATTTGATTGGCTGAGCAGCTCACACTACAGGAGGATGCCACGTACCCAAATCCGAAATCACCTGTATGACCAACACCAACTAGCACTGATGGCCGATTTGCGGCTACACCCTCACCCGCGACTACTACAAATCACACGGGCGTCTCCGTACTCATACACTCACATGTGTGACGGACAGGGCCAGGACGTCCCACTTGGTGACCAGGTGAGTTCGGACCAGCGTGCCCGTGCGTCCGTCCCAGACCTGGACCTTTCCGGCCGAATCTCCGCTGACGATGGTGTGGTCGGTCAGGAAGGCGACGCTCCAGACCACCACCTCTCTGCTCTTGGAGGCTCCGACGCCTCGCTCCACCAGCAGCCGATGTGTGGCGTGACCTGAACCCAGTAAAACAGGAGACCGTATGAGGATCATATGAGAGGTCAGACCAGTCGTTTTAAAAACATCTCTCTAGTCATGATATCGTGATATTAACTGCTCTATTTAGTTAGAGAGAGAGAGAGAGAGAGAGACAGAGGGAGAGAGAGAGAGATTCAAAGCCGTTCTTTAATGTCATCAACCGACAGGCCTGACAACTTTTGCCATTGTGATGCATTCAAGTGCGCCTAGGAAATTTGGGCACGACTTTCGCCATAATACATTGTGATGCATTCAAGTGCGCCTAGGAAATTTGGGCACAACTTTCGCTGTAATACTTTATGATGCATTCAAGTGTGCCTAGGAACAGAAAACAGCTCTCCATGCACCAAGAGGCATGAAGGAGAGTGCACACGGTGGTGTGTAAAATGTATCATTAAAATTATTTTAAATAAATAACAATGTGGAAAATGGGATGTTTGGACTTATTTTATACAATTGAAATAACATTTGTTATTACAGAGCATTAAGTACTGAAAAAAGGTACCAAATTCCAGGTACCGGTATCGGTTCAAATGTGAACGGATGTGAACAACCCTGATGTTCTGGGGTTGTATTTTGGGTATTTGCTCACCTGACTCTGCATCAAAGATTCTGATCATGTCCATCATGCCAGCAGCGATCAGCGCACCAGACGGATGCCAGGAGAGAGAGATGATACGACCTAGAAGATCACACCGAATAGAAACAGACTTTATTTAAAAGTGCATTTTACTGGGTCACAACACACTGCAACAAAACAACAAAACTTCATCAGTACTGCATGAATCATTATGAGGCAGATTAGAAATTCTCTCATTTGCTATTCAATGTGTGTATGATGTGTACATGGTAATGGTATGTATGCAATACAAATATGTCATGTCAGTTCTAATGCAAAACCTAATGTGATCTATTACTCAAATCTAGTGCCCTTTACTTTAGGGCTGCAACTAACAATTATTTTCATTATCGATTAATCTGTCATCATTTTCTCGATTAATTGATTAGTTGTTTGGTCCATAAAATGAATAGAGCACTAAAGAAACCACAACATATTCACATTGGAGAAGCTGAAATCAGAGAATCTGGATGTTTATTCTTAAAAAGTGACTCAAAACGATTAATCGATTATCAGAATAGTTGGCGATTAATTTAACAGTTGACAACTAATCGATTAATCGACTAATCGTTGCAGCTCTACTTTACTTACTTTTCTGTCTGTCGAGGTTCCTTTGAAACTGAATGGTCTCTTCAAGAATTTCAAATATTTTCACTGTCCCGTCCTCACAACCAATCTGATACAAAAAAAGAAAAGAATCATTCATAACGTATTAGCATTAGCATCAGGCTAGATGTAAATAAACCTTCCATCCTCGAGGCTGCATAGGTGCTGACTGACTGACTGACTGACTGACTGACTGACCACTAGGTGCGTCCCCTGGTGGTTACTGCTGATGGTCCAGATGGGTCCTCCGTAGGCCTCCATGGTGTACCTGGGCCTCAGGTTCTCCAGGTCGTACTCTGTGATCTCTCCATTCAGACCAGCACTGAAGAGACGCTGTCCCACCCAGCACAGAGCCTCAACAGCCCTGCCATCCCGTCCTGGGATCACCTGAACACCACATTCAAAACAAGTGTTGAGGTCATGACTGCAGATACTTCCTTGTCTTTCATAAATATTCAGATACATTAGCAACGGAAACACTACGACATCATGCAGCCCTCAGACAACGTCCTCTCTTGTATGGAGAGAACATCATGCCAAACTCCATTCAGACATCAGGCAGTTTAGTCCTGCTCATGGTAAATAAACATACCTGGTAACATCTGACAAATCACTAGTGTCCACTCTTCAATTCAGCATGCAGCCAATACATCAAGCAGCATGTATTGCATTAATATTTTAACTTAATATTGGTTTCCCTCTTATCCCTCTTCTTCCAGTAGAAGACACATTTTAAAGCGGTACTGAAACAGTGAATTTTAACCCTTAGATGCGTAAGTGGGTCAAAAATGACCCGCTGAGGTCATTTTCTTGCAATATCTTTGTAATGAAAAATTGTCATCATTTCATATTCCAGCTATTCCTCAAAAAACATGTTTCCGATTATATGCCATTCAAACTTTTAACTTAGCTTTTATATATATATTAGAAATTGTTGTTTATGTGTTACTACCCCAAGCTTCTGTAAATCTGTCAAACATGACCCACATGCTTTTCCTATAGAATCTCATGGGAACCTTTGATTATTTGATCTGCTACTACTACTACTACTACTACTACTACTACTACTACTACTACCACAATGTTTGCAAGGACACTTTAAACTGCCTGATTTTTTTTTTGAATGATTTTAGGTAATAACCAAGATCCAAGTACTGGTGTGATATTTAGTTTGGGTCGGTACCTTTTCCTGGAAGTAGCTGTCAGAGAAGTTGAAGAGCTCCAGGGCCCCGTCAGCCCGGGCCAGAGCCAGCCGCTCCGTGTGTCTGTTGAACGCCATGGCTCTGATGGCACTGGGCATGTAGTCGAAGAACCGGACCCGGTGCACCGTAAACTCCCCCATGGTCCCGTAGCTTTATGAAAACACAGACGGGTTAAGACGGGGAAATAACTCCGGGACTTCACTTGTTATCTTCCTTCCACTTCCACTCAAACTTTCACAGCCAGTAACTCCGCACGTTGGAAAACATCAAGGAGCCACGTTGGGGACCTCTGAACCCGGAAATGAACCTCCGACAGAGGCTTGACAAACGGGAAGTAACCACTAGTTTTTATTTATTTAATTTATTTACTTTATTCCTATTTTTCTTATTTCTATCTCCCCTTCTATGTTATTCTTTTGTCATTTTGTCTTTCTTTTGTCACATCAGGCTTGTCTGTTGTCTGAAACAAAAGTTGTTTTTCTTCTTCTTCTTCTTCTTTGGTTTTTAATGGCGGTTGGCATCCAAAATGTTCTTATTTTTCTTTTCTTTTTTAATTACATAATACAAATCTTAGAAGCATAAACAATTCTTGTCTGAAGCAAAAGTGTTATTCAATATTTGTACAACGCTTGTAACAAATCTTTGCAAATTGCAATAAAGTTTCATAAAAAAAATCTTGACATCCCGGAAGTACGTCATTACGATGACAGCTACAATCAGCTGGCGGGAAAGCAGCAGCTACTACTACTGCTGGTACTATGGTTCAAATAGTCATAAGGTGAGAGTATTATGTTTGAAACGAGTACGGCTTGGTGGATTAGATCTGTGCCGAATTGAACATTGGCTCTCGATAAACAGCTAGGCACGTTTTCTTATTCAGGCAACGTCGAGTGTACGGTAAATAACAGATTAAACAGATACCGGTGTATGGATCTCGGAGGTAACGCGAGAGCTTACCGGGGTGAGACGAGGGCAGAAGAGGCGTGGAGTCTCACCGCGAAGGGCTCGAATCTGAAAACACCGCACACTTATCAGCCCTGTTGTGCATCGTTACATCCAATGAAGTGGTTCAAAGGGTTATTGTTGTTTTCGAGTTCAGTTCAAGTTCAGATTTTTATTTGTCACATACACAATCATACACAGTATGTGATTGTGTGTGTGACAAATAGTAGTGACATGTATTAAGTACCTATGAGAAGAAGACAACAATAGTAACAACAAAATAATGATAAAACAATGATAATAAAATGCGATAAATGCAAATAGTAAGTTACAAATAAAAAAATGTTAAAGTGCAAAAATAGTGCAGTGAGGTTGGGAATAGTTTTTTTTAATGTGCAAAATAGTGCAGTACGAGAGAAAAAACTAAAACAGAAAAAAAGAGCAAAAATAGTGCACAAAATAATGTATATATGAATGAACTTGGAGGTGAGTGTTTTGTGTGTTAATCTCCTCTGGCCCCTACAGGAGCAGTGTGGATGGCAGTAGTCCTCCTGAGTGGCTGCTGGTGGAGCTACAAGGAGAGATTATGCCCAGACACAACTCTGGTCTAGCAGGGAGCGTGATGGGAGACCTGCTCTACACCAACGAGGTAATCACAGACTGTTGCAATTCATACCTGTTGTCAATAAAGGTCAGAGAGAAGATTTGATGCACCATCTAAAAATCCTATCCAGACACGTTTTAAAGTATGTAAAAATACTCTGCTGTGATTAATATTTAGTTTAATGTGATTTTACCACATAAAAGGTTTTATTGGGGGTGCGATACCATTGGTGAACACGGGGGCAGCAAGGCCCCACGAAGAAGAAGTAATGCTCACTGTCACTGTGCATGCCTACAGTGTACAGACGACTTGCCGGTTCTCGTAAAACTTTAGTTAAAACAAATAACCAGTAACTCTTTGAAGCAACAAGGATTTCAGACACGTAAAGCTTGTTTCATCTGATCCTACCGAAACCTTCAGAATGCAGAAATAAGAAGAGTTTAATGTCCTACTCTACCATGTTTGCTGTCAAACCTTTTTGTTTCTTTAATCTCTCACCTGGGCAGAATACAACATGGTGTGCTCACTGTGCTGGCTATTTTTCACCTTTATTCAACTATACTCGCCTTGCACCCGAGTAAGTGACATTGTTTTGGAGTGTGCTCGCTACTAACTTCCTTGTGCTGTCAAACCTTTCACTATGCTAATGCTAACTAGTGTTGGGTGATTCATGAAATGATTCGTTCTTTTTGAACGAATCTTTTGAGTGATCCGGTACGTACGATTCATAACTGCAAGTGGATCGCTCACTTCGTTCTTGGATTTGCGTATGCGCAAATGAACATGATCCGTGACTCGAAAAGATTTGTGGATTTGCCCAATGCGCAACACTCATGATCCGATTGGTACCTAGAGGTTCATTCTTCGATTCACGCATGCACAAATGAACGTAATCCGACTCGAAAAGATTCGTTCATTTGACTGAACGATATCCGAAGATCCAAATCTGAAAAAAGATCTGATTCTGAACTTCCCACCACTACTCTACGCTGGAGCTGTCAGGTTCCCCAGCATTTGCATATTAGACAGCGATTGGCTTTCGAATTTGTGATGTATCAAATGTAGCTTCCCTGTTAGACATTTGAATCTCAGGTTTTAGGAAAGTGCACAGACATCTGATCTCCCCGTTCAGTAGAGGAATGTGAAAACACCTCTAGTCAGTATCGTCAAGGTCAGACATGTTAGGGAACATAAACATGAGGAAAAACACATTTTTGAGTTTAGGGGATCTTTAAGGAAGCGGTTTCACTTTTGTCTTCCTCCTCCTATTCTCTCATACCTCCTTTTCCTGTCATCCCTCCCTCTCATTTTTCTTTCCTTACTGTGCTGTCCCTCCTCCGTCCACCAGGGTGTGCCGGTGCTGACCGTAGGGCATCACATCCTGTATGGGAAGCAGGTCAAACTGGAGAAACCCTTCGCTGTTCTCACCAAGCATCCCGGCCACACGCTGGATACCAGGGATCGCCACGATGACGACGGCAGCAGCCAGGTATCCATGGAAACGGACCAGCAAGGACCCACCTCCACCTCTTACACCGTGTCTGCCCTCATCAAGAAGAAGCTCATCTTCAAGACGCGTCCCAAACCCATCATCACTAACGTACCCAAGAAGGTGTAGCAGGCTGGTGGGGATTAAGATGCAAGACACTGGTTGTTTATGGAAAGCCCTTCACTTGAATTGGTCTTAAAGGGTAACTTCGGGATTTTTCAACCTGGACCCTATTTTTCCATTGCCTTGTGTCTACGTGACGGATGGGAACAAGAATGTTTGAAATTGGTCCAGTATTGAGCAAGCACTTAGCTGCTAATCCGGCTGCAACATAACGCTTTGAGGCAAGTGCGTACATCCTCTAAAATCTTCTTTTTTTTGCCACTGACAGGCTCCGATTGTTGTTCTAAGTGTCTGACAGGATCCCTACAGAGAAATAAAACGTTTTTCTTTACCTTTCGCTTGTCTGTTGTTATTGTGTTAGCATCCACTTGTAGCACAACTAGCTACAACTTCAGCTCTTGCAGCTAACAAAGGTGTAGCTGCAACAAGAGGTCTCACTCCTCGCAAAATTTCCGAACAAGACTAATATTTCTATTTCTCTGTCGGGATCCTGTCAGACACTTAGAACAACAATCAGAGCTTTTAGAGGACGTACATTTAAAGGGCAAACTTGCCCCGAAGGATTAAATTGCAGCCGGATTAGCGGCTAACCGCTCGCTCAATACTGGACCAATTTCAAAAATTCTTGTTCCCATCAGTCATGCACACAAGGTAATGAGAAAATAAGATCCAGGTTGAAAAATTCCTAAGTTACCCTTTAAAATTACTTACAATCCAAAAGTACCTCCAGAAATCCAAATATCAGTCGAAACTTTGACACATTGTCGACAGCAGGAGGGGGGAAAAAAGCATCCAAAGCACCAGAAACACTCTTAACACGCCTTATTTATGGTGACCCAGTGTGATGCAGCCGTGGGACGCCCCGCCACAAATGGAACCCCTTTCAGGAAACGCCGAGCCTCAGCTCAGCTGGACCTGGGAACGTCATCCGGGACGTTGTTGGTGACTGGAGGGTGATGATCTTGCTGCAGGACACTTAGTTTGATATCTTAATACTGTTCCTTATTGGATTTGAGTCGTCTACTTCTGCCGGTTGTATGTTGTGATTCATTTTGGAGTCAAATCGATGCCAAAGGTATTGTCCGCGTAGGGGGAAAATATGCACGCGTAAAAATAAAAAAAATCGTAGATGTGGAAATGTTTCTTGTGATAAAAAAATTTATTAAACAAAATATTTTTTTTCCCTGAATTTTAAACGAGAAGTTATGTTCACAAATGTAAAAAATAAAATTACAATTGTTTTTCCTCACATGTTCACGATTTAAAATTTTATGAGTACGATTTCGTTTTTTACGATTCTGTTTTTCTCGTGGCTTTTTTGCATGATTTTGACATGGCGGCGGATTGAAGGGAAAGGGGGCGACTTTATTGGTCACGAACAAATTGGACTCAAACAATTGCAATTTTATTTTTTACATTTGTGAACGTAACATTTCCGTTTACAATTCAGAAAAATGCGTTAGATTTTTTTTTTATCACAAGAAACATTTCCACATCTACGCCTATGAATTTGTGACCCCCCCCCCAACAATACTTTTGGCATCAATTTGACTCCATAATTCGCCCCCAAACATAATTTTGATCAATGTTTTGGAAGTTCAAAAGCTCAAATGATGCTTATTTGTGAGCAAAAGTCTTTACAGATCAATGCAGTTACTAGTCATTAAGTTGTCATGTTGGTAAACTACAGCATTTGTCTCATTTTCTGGCTGTAATTGCAGTACAAAGCATTTTTTCATAGTGTGAGAACTGAAAACGGCGGTGGAATACGAATGGGACATTATCTTTATTCAGATAGAAACAACATACAGGTTTTCAATGAGTTTGGAAAATAAAGTTTAGATACAAAACCTCTTTCTTTTTTTCTAAGAACTTGTTTACATTATGTACATAAATAAATCTATGGTGACGTTTTGAATTGCTTCGTCCCGTTGCTTGGTTCATCTGTACAACAAGCTGGTGCATCTTATACCTCCACACATTCGCACGGTTCTCACGCACGTCTGGAACATCAGGAAAGTGAGTTTGGCAACTTTCAGGTCTTCAAAAATATTCAGTTTCAATACAACTACACATTTTACGGCGTCTTGGAACCAAGGCCGCTTCACGTTGGGGTGTTTGATGTGAAGAACAGCTTTCGGCTGTAGATGGATGAGGTCTAGTTGACAGTGAGCAAAACATTTTGGCCACTGAAATCTTGACATTCAGTCAAAGTAATTTAAAATTAACAATGTAGAAAGTTAAAAAAAACAAAAAAACTTTTGAGAACATTTGAGAATTGACGACCAAAATGGCATGAACTTTCTCACAGGCGTTACGTGATGAAGATCCACATTTAGTTTTGTGCTAACAAATGTGTGAGTGAAGCAGGGCGTTGCTGAGAAAGAGCATTTGTGCTCAGCGAACCTACCCTGGGTAAATAAAATATATATATATATTAATGATACCCTCTAACCCCAGAAAATCCTTTCATACCTACAGTGTGACAAAAATAGAGCTGCAACAATTAGTCAATTAATTGATTAGTTGTCAACTATTAAATTAATCGCCAATTATTTTGATAATCGATCGTTTTGAGTCATTTTTCCAGAACAAATGTCCAGATTCTCTGATTTCGGCTTCTCCAATGTGAATATGTTGTGGTTTCTTTAGTTCTCTATGACAGTAAACTGAATATGTTGTGGTTTCTTTAGTTCTCTATGACAGTAAACTGAATATGTTGTGGTTTCTTTAGTTCTCTATGACAGTAAACTGAATATGTTGTGGTTTCTTTAGTTCTCTATGACAGTAAACTGAATATGTTGTGGTTTCTTTAGTTCTCTATGACAGTAAACTGAATATGTTGTGGTTTCTTTAGTTCTCTATGACAGTAAACTGAATATGTTGTGGTTTCTTTAGTTCTCTATGACAGTAAACTGAATATGTTGTGGTTTCTTTAGACCTCTATGACG
>CABFOS010127545.1:0-11608 GCA_900660315.1 Diretmoides pauciradiatus | reverse complement strand
TGATCTTAGCATGTGTCTCCAACATGGTTGTTACAGTTATTGAGCCCTGGGGAGCAGTGGCTTCACGCCAGCTTTTATCCGGCTATAACATAAGACCGACATGATCTCACCAGAGAGAGAGAGAGAGAGAGAGAGAGAGACAGAGAGAGAGAGAGAGAGCTCCTGTATTGGGAATGGTGAACGCTGCTCGACAGTTGTTTGGCAAGAGAGAGGATGCTGTTGAAAACTAGACCCCGCAAATAACACGACCCGTGTTTTTCAGATATTTTTCTGGGGGGGAAATACCGTCTTATATTTGGGCCAATACAGTACAATCATAGGAAAACATGACACATTGTGTGGAATTAACAGGCTATGAATCTACAGTGTTTGAACTCTCACTAAAACCAACAGTTTAGAATTCAAGTAGTTAGAAAATCTCCAAATAGCCTAGAAAACAAAACTGAATTTCAGCAAAGGAAGCGATAGTTATTCCAAAACATACTGTGGAGTAAAACAACATGCAGCTATGGAAAAAAAGAGAGGGAAAGGGAAGAAAACAACACAAATGCGTGGCAGTTTGTGTTTGGGAAGTGGTTTACGGGACGGCCTACCAACGCACTTTGGAAAACTGAGGATGTCCCAGGAGTACCTGCGATGATATCAGGCGCCAGAGCCTCGTCGATACTCTCCAGCAGGGGGATGGGTGCTGGCTGGGGCAGCGAGTCGTCGGAGTCGAGTCCCGCTAAGGACGACGACGCCCCGGCCTCCTCACCCACCGCCACCTCATCCATGACGTCCAGAGAGCCCGGGGACAGCAGCTCACCTACGGGGGGACAAGCAAGGTCTCACTCAAGAATGTGTGATATTTGCATTACCAGGTCTACGGACGTCATTCGTATAATTACCCAGAACCACCAGTGAGGGCCCCCTACCTGCCAGGATGTCCTGTAGCATGCAGGTGAGTGAGTACTGTGCCCACGCTCCCCCCCAGGAGATGTCCCCCCGGTTGAAGTCCGTCCCCACTAGAAGGAGCAACAGGCGCTCTAGCTGTTGCTCAGATACCACCTCGCACAGGTGGATTGTGGGTCGCGTGGCATTGGCTATCCTGGCCAGGACCTGAAGGGACAAATGTAATGGGATGTTTGTTCATAGGTGGGGAGATGGAGATCCACACCCTGTATACCTTGTAAATAGTACAAGTAGGACTTGTACAATAGCTAGATTTGTACAATCTAGAAGCAGCACAATGGACCATGACTTGTAGAAGCAGTAATTGTACAGCTACAACTTCTACACAGTACAAATCTAGCCAGTCGTATCTTGTAGAACAGCTGTCTTCAATCATGTGCCATCAAAACTCATGTGTCTGAAGGTTTTCATATCAACCAACATTTCCCTGATTAACACATCTTTAACCAGAGGGAAGGAAGTAATCATAGTTAGATTTGCACCTTGCAGACGAAGAGCAGCAGGTCGGCGTGGCAGGTGAAGTCCATGGAGAGCAGGAAGAGAGCCAGTTTCTGCACCACAGAGATGCAGCGTTCGTGGGCCAATGTAAAGGGCAGCGGCTCCACCTCCGGCGCCTCCTTGGCCGCCGTGGCCTCAGTGTCCAGCGTGGAGCGAGGCCACTCGGCCGTCCGTCGTAGACGAATCAGATCCTTAAAGTGCTGGGAAGAGGGAGGGGGTATAAATCAGGATATGGACGATCAACCTGAACCGATATGAGTAACTGTTTTCATATGTAGATCAGCCAATACGATTACTGACCCAAATTACTACTCAGTTTACATGTCACCTGGTCCTGGCTCATTATGAAACAACTGGATAACCCACCCATCCACCCCCATGATACATAGTTAGTAGTCAAATGATTTGGCCTGTAAGTCATAAGTCAGTATGTAATGTGAGTTTTGTATCACAACATGAATATGACACCAAAAGAACATAATAGATAAGTAAACAGCAAAACAATGTAACAATGGTACCAGCAGAAAGCCTTAAGATCACGTTAGAGACTTTTGGCAACATTTAGATTACTATCCTAATACTTTTGCCAATCAATTACTAAAAACAGGGTATCGGCAGGTTTCAACAAGTTAAATTTAAGACTTTTTTAAGACCTATTGAAGACCACTAATGAATACTAAGTTCACTGTCATACTATCAAAAGAACAAGTAGTGATATCTAGGTAAATAACAGTGTTAGAATGATGTTATAAGTCCTAGAATGTATTAACATTAAGGTCATTGCTACTGTAGCTTCCGGTAGAAACACAAACACATCAAGTCTGATCATCAAAAACATGTAACATATTATTATTTAATCTGCTGACAGACCTACTAAAAATGTAAGACCTATGAACATTAAATTTAAAACTTTGTAATACCTTTTAAGGCCTTTTACTGAGAATTGTGAATTTAAGACTTTTTAAGACCCTGCGGACACCCTGAAGAATGGAAGCACCATACATTTAACTGTTTTGATGAAGAATGGAATGCATGGAGGAAAAACTTCAAAAAAGTAATTGCGATTATAAGTGATTGTCCTAAATCTGATTGTCTGTTAGCTTGTCCTAGTCAGGCGTGTAAAGCCCTTTGAGGCTTCTTGTGATAAAGCGCTTTATTAATAAACTTGACATGTTCCAAAATAAAATGAGAATGAAGTGTGAGAGTAAATGTATGTTAACCCTCAGGCTAGTTTTCATTAGTGCATTTGCTAAAGTGTGTGAGCTAGTAGTGTGTGTTTAGAGTTGCTCACCTTGGATGTGGCCTGCTTGAGCTTGGCCTGCTCCACCAACAGTTTGTAGGAGGAGCCCTTGTTGCTCTGGATCTTCTCCTTCTCAATCTGCTCCACCAAAGCTTTCTGTTTTGCTTTCAGTAGATTTAACTGCTACAATGAAAAGGGCATGATAAATACAGGCACTGCAAACTCCCTCCGTCCAGGAGAATCCATTTCACGCCGCAACTTCACCAGAAGCCTTTAAAAAGAGCGAGTCCATCACAGGTAGTAAACAATTACCTTTCAATCAATAGCTTTTCCCAGGGATTCTTATTGACTTACCGTTTTACTTTAAATAGGTTTTTAAGTCGGCCTGCTGTTGGAATGAGACACATTTACCTGCTTGTGGTGAACAAGCTGCTTGCGGATCTTGCGGGAGTAGAGTCGGTCCAGGCTGCTGTTGCCTTTGGTTGATCTGCTGGAGTTCTGAGACTGAAGGCTGTTATTGATAAAGCTCCACTGATTACCTGCGTGAGATCGGGGTGGGAGAGATGGAAAAAAGATCAATCAGATCACGGCTTTGGGTAGAGGTTTTAACACGTTTGTGCACATGCGCTCGACTGCTTATAAAGTAGTTCAGGTACCTGCAAATGTCCTCTCCCGGTCCTTCCCGCCGAGATGCTTCTTCCCACCTGAGGCCTCGTCTTCTACACTAGCTACATAGTCCAACAGTCTGGAAACCAGCATCACTACCCAGCTGATCATGGGGATGTCCAGCACACCTAGAACACACACACAGAAACATCTTTCAGCTCTGTCATCATTCATGTTTGGACGAGCTGTTTGAGGAGTCTTACATCTGTCATTTCAAAGTAAGGGAGTAAATCAAAATTCCTTCATTCTCTTCTTTTCTACTGTGCATCAATGTACAGTACATTTCACAGGGCTAGATGCTACTAACCAACTTGAATGTCTAGCTATGGTCTTCTACAATGAATGTGTGAAATAAGGTGGAAAATACATTCTGATTTATTACTGTATAGAGACCCATTATGTATAATACACCTCTCTAAAATCAAAGAGTGAGCAGTGGGAACCCTGGATGCAGTGCAGATGTTTAAGTAAATTAAACTCCAGCATGAAGCTTTTGACTGGGTTTGCTATAATAATATAATATGATATAATATGGCCTGCTTGCCAGATAATAGGGCTGCAACTAACGATTATTTTCATTACGATTAATCTGTCGATAATTTTCTCGATTCATCGATTAGTTGTTTGGTCCATAAAATGTCAGAAATGTTGATCAGTGTTTCCCAAAGTCCAAGGTGACGTCCTCAAATGTCTTATTTTGTCCACAACCCAAAGATATTCAGTTTACTGTCATAGAGGACTAAAGAAACCACAACATATTCAGTTTACTGTCATAGAGGACTAAAGAAACCACAACATATTCAGTTTACTGTCATAGAGGACTAAAGAAACCACAACATATTCAGTTTACTGTCATAGAGGACTAAAGAAACCACAACATATTCACATCTGAGAAGCTGAAATCAGATGATGTAAACATTTTTTTTCTTAAAAAAAAGACTCAAAACAATTCAACGATTATTAAAATACATTGCGATTAATTTAATAGTTGACAACTAAACAATTAATCAACTCTAAATCAGCTCTAATCGGCACCTTAAAAAGTCTGACCAAGTTGAAAAAAATATGGAAATTCAAGACCTTGGAAAAACTGACGTAAATACAGTTGTTAGAGGCCTTTTTTTACACCGTGCAATGATAGCTTTGTTTGCGCTGCACTCAGAGTTAGTAGTACAATATGCATCGTATCTGCTTTACTAAACACTTAATGTCCATTAAAAATCAATTTCCTAGTGTCCTTTTTCTTCTACTGCCCATATATAGCGTCACAACTTCCATTAGCTGTGTTCAATCACAAATAGGCTGGTTTTGTCAGCTTTTTATCTTTATTTTTGGTTTTTAAATTGGTCTTATTCCAAGTAGCTTTAAAAGGGTCTGAAAATGATAAATGACAATGACAGACAAAAGACAATAATGGCGAATGGAGAGAGGAAAAAGATCGTTCTCAACCCTTTCCGGTCCCAGGAGATGATCTAGGTTTCTGTTCTCTCTCGGACCTGCCTACACTGGAACCAAGACCATCACGGCAAGTTCATATGTGCAGAGATGATCTTTTAACATTTCCTGTGACGTATCTTAACAGCTTTGCATTTGATAACTAAGACTAGGGGTTTATTTGATTTTGATTGATTTTACTTACTTATAGTTTCCCACTGATTTAAGAATAATTGAGTTGTTGTTAACATATTCAAATTTGATCATATTTTATAAAAATGCGTGAATTTGCATTAGTGGATAATGGATAATGTCAGAGTGCATTTTCCTGTTCCACTCTGATAAAAAATGGGCGTTTGGGTGTCAGTGTGGTTGCCAGTGATTTTGCAACATGAGGAGGAGATTCTGACTGGTTCTACGTCCTTTCTGCACAGAAGTAGAAAAGCCCCGCCAGGTCCAAAGTGCTCTCTGCAATGTTAACGAGGTGAATCTCCACGTGAAGCGAAGGTCACCCTCATCACCCTGAAGGGACTTATGTCTCGCTGTACATTATCCCGCTTGTTACGCAGATGTGGATTATTTGGCACAAAGTATTGACTTGACGTGATTCTATTATAAGCTAAAGCAATTTACAAGCTGTTAATCTGAAGAGAAATCAACAAAATAGACCGGCGGAGTGATACGACTAGATGTGAAACGGAATGCCTTCACTGGCCAATCAGAGTTGAGTATTGCACACAGCCTTATAACGTCAAATATCCTGAAATCTTTAAAGAATATCAAATTCTAATTTGTCATTACAGGTCATTCAACATTCATTCTTCAAAATACTTAACTCTCAGATTCAAGAGCATGATAGAAAACTCTTGCTGAGTTATGACAAATGATGATTCATATTGTTCATCTGTGTGTGTGTGTGTGTGTGTGTGTGTGTGTGTGTGTGTATCTCACACACACACAGAGCGAGAGCCAATTCGTTTTTGAAGTCTTTTGGGCCTGTGACACTAGTTCCCCTGCTCGGTCTGTCGGCCGCCTCAGCTTTACACCTGTTGCTTTTCAATGAGCTATGCAGAATCACTCCAGCTAGGCTGACGCAGAGCTGCTGCTTTCAGATGGAAACAAACTCCCTCCGAGGCACCGTGACCGGGTTTCATAAGATAAGATTATTAGTACTCACTGTGAGGAAATTGTTGCGCTACATTTGCAAGTACACCGTAGGAAACGGGTATAGGGGTACAGAGCAAAGAATCAACTAAAACAAACTAAACAAAATTAAAGTGATCATTTAAGTGTTGAGTAGTAAAGTGCAAAACAATATCTGAGGTAAACAAGGTAAACTAATAAACTAACAAATAAACTAATCACAATTTAACTAAAACTTAACTAGAAACTGTGTGTCGTAAAGTAGAGTGCAGTATGCATGTGGTGTACAGTCCAGAGAGAAAGGGGCGGAGCGAGGAGTAGAGCTGAAGTGGAGGCTAGACCTCAGCACCCCAGGTCACTGTAGTCCAAATCTCATCGGGAGGTAGAGGAGTTGAAGGGTTTGATGGCTACTGGGAGGAAAGATTTCCGGTGGCGTTCCGTGATGCACTGCGGTGGTATCAGTCTATTGCTGAAGCTCCTTTCATACCACATATGGAGATGTACAAACTCCATTTAGTATTAAAATGTGGGTCTCAGCTTATTCACATAGATGCAAATTGACTTTTCTGCATCGTTTCACCCAAATGAAAGTGTAAATATGAGCCCAATATCATGGGGATGGACAGCAAAGTTGCATATTTTCACACTAATTTAAACTACAACACAGACTATGACGGTCTATTACTGATTGGTTCAAAAACACAATCATACAATACTGCCAATTTATGGCTTATATCATTCAAATAGTCAGAGAGCGGCTATTGTCAAGCACCGTCGCATTACACAAAGTTTTCCTCCACACACCATGACATACTGCGGATAGCGGATGTTTTGTGCTGCATATTCAAATTTAATAATTTTCAAGCCCCCCAAAAAACTTTGTCTTACCCTAATACACACTGACTAACACACATGATAACGTGTTAGTTTCCTCCTCCTCCACTGGTTTTCAATCACCTCCTTGCATTCAGAGGACGTCAATGAACACCTGAGGTAAACCTGTGAAAAACCACCAGCCCTCACTCTCAAAGCACAAAGCATCATCTCTCTTCCCAAACTAACCCAAATAGTCAATAATCGTGAAATCAGGTACAGTACAGTGACATGTTTCAAGGTCAGTGCTAAATCCTGCTGGTGGCCCGGCACCTAAATCCGTCCTGAATGCTCAGGTGTCTTGGATGGTGGTGAAGACAGTTAAATGCGTCCTGACTGTGGCATGCGTTGAACAGAGGACCTGCCAGAGTTAATGAGGCAGAGAGCAGCGGGACCTCAGCACAAGGTGTTCAATCACAGGCCATTACCGGAGCCCTCAACCTCTGTTGCTGCTTGCTGTTGTCAATAGCTCTATACTAGGGTCTAGCTTATGTATAGGGAGGGACAGTAGCAACCGGCTGTAGGCGGTTTTACCCTAAAGCGTCTGAAATCAGAAACCTGACCCCAAATCAACATGAGACGTGTATTTTTTTTTATGGCTGGGTTGGTTAAGAGTCAGTTGTTGCCTTCAAGTGCTGCTCATAAGCTCCGACTTACGAGTTGCACTTTTCTTAAATACGATAAATACAAAGTTTTTTTGGGGACCTCTGACGTTTAATTTGTATATTCTCCTCCTAGGAAATGTAACTAAAAAATGTAACAATAATTTGAGGGCAAGTGAGACAGTTTATAATTTATTTATTTTTAAAGGCCTGGCGTTTACATAGTAACAGCTTTATGGGGCACTTTTATTGGGCACTCCCTTATTCTTGGTATTTTTATTTTCCTTATCTTGTTTGTTACTTATTACATTGTTCATGTTTTCTGATTTCATTCCTTTTTTTTACTGTTAAGCACATTGTATTGCATTCAATTGTACAAAATGTGCTATATAAATCATCTTTTATTTATATAACACATTTTGTCGGGAGGATCTTGGCGTCCCTGCGGTGCCAGGGACCACAGCAGCAGCCCGCAGGTGGCCACGCTGAGGGGGACAACACTAGCCAGCAATCTGACAAAAACAATCCTGAGTAGGAGATGGACCATAACATTTCCCTTTCACACATCTGGGACCTTTTCCAATGCAGACAAGTGTAAATTGCAAAAGACATTTGTCTTTTTTTGTCCATGACAGGATCTATTTCTTCATTGACGATGAGGAGGCTGGGGCAACAAGGTGCCTGGGAACCTTTTCAGAATGGGACGCCCTGATGCACAATGAAACGTGAAGGTGAGGGGGCTGAACAACAACAACATGGTCTAGACGGGGCTAAAGAGCAGCAGAAACTCCATCTCCTGTTCCCGTTTCTCACGCCTTGTACTTGCAGAGAAGTGTATTGTGACTGCTGTGTGTGGTGACTTGCAGCAAGATGGTGGTGAGGAGGCAGCGGCTAGTAGACTCTGGTAGGACTGCGGTCATAACTTACTGATTGCAGAGGCAGCTGGACTGATGAAATGTACTGTTAGTCCAGGCAAGATAGGAGAGAAATAGGTCATAGTGTTCTGAAAAGCACTGCCAAAATTGCTATACATGTACACTTCAATGCACTATTTTCAGAATGAGAACCATTGCAAAAGTGATGCTGATCGGCTTTGGCGAGAATCTTTCTTTCCACCTTTGCCAGTAAATGGGTTTTCCTCCGTGTCTACAGAACTGATAGGATTGAAAAAATCTGTCAAGACTTGTCTTTTGATGGTCAAGTAAGTGCTAAGGAAAACATTATTAACTGTTAAGATCATCATATATCGTCAAATTCAATGATATCGTGGGAACAAATACAATGAAACTGCAGTTTTAAGTGAACTGAGGACATTACCGTTCATCTATGCAAATATGAGCAGTTCATGTAAATGTTGGGCTATGCAGTGAAAAATCCATGTGGGGATAACAGAAGCATGAGGATAGAAACTGTTGCCAAGAGGTTTCAGTGGCTGGAGACTGTGGGCACTATGAAACCCTTTCATTCAGAGTATCCTGTTACCCCACTGTGCACAGCAGCCGCTAAGATCATCTTTTCCCCGCTCACATTTCTAACTTGGTTCTTCCTCTGTGCATTATCTCTCTTCTTCTTATCTCTTTGCTGTAACGGTATTTGAACTTAACGACACAGATACGGAGCTGAAGAACAAGCGCGCACGGCAGGCGTTCTTTCAGAAACATAGAAAAACCAACGTGCAGAGAGGGAAACGCTTGTGCACACACATACGCACACAGGGAAAGAGGTACACCTGTTTTATCTGAGAGGAGCCTGGCATCAGTACTAGCACCAGGCTTTCACACTGTGTAGTATGTATGTGTATGCACATCCTGTGTGAGAATGAGAAACTAAGCATGACAGAGTATTTTGCATACTGCTAATTCATTCAAACACCCCCATGGCTTTATTTATTGATCAAACTAGAAAGGGGAAGAAAGAGCGTGTAATGACGCAAGAGAGAGAGATTTACATGTTTTTGCAATGAAAAGAAACTGCTGTTTGAAGCAAGGACCTATGAAATGTTTGTTTTTAGCAGTGTATACAGTAGGTTTGCTGTAATTCAAAGGGTATCTGCAAAGCCAAGTTCAAGACTTTTTAAAGCTATCTGGAATTGAATTTAAGACGAGTATGAAAAACCGGAATAAAGTAACAAAGCTGTCAAACGCAGCCCGTTTCTGATTGAAAATAGCCAATGAAAGGCATGGCCAAGCATTTTGTACTACTAACTCTGTTCTGACCTAATAACTGGATTTAACACATTTTAATATTTTTTTTTTGTTACTATACTTGCAAAGCTGCCAGTCTACTGTATGTATGGGCCAGTATCAAAACTCCACGCGACATTATCATGAATATCCAGAAATATCCTATAAATACAAATACTCTTATCACAGTATTTATCAAAATTAGATGAGAAATCGCTGGTACAGTAGTGCAATGACATATATAATAAAACCACTTTATTGCATGTTTTGCTTTTTTATTTTATTTTATTAATCAAATCACGTTTGTGCATTGATCACCACCCTGAAAAACCACAAACAGCTTTTGTTCTGTCCCACAATGCCTTCAGAACTTGGTTGTACTTGTATTCTTCATGCCCTCTAAAGCAATCCCATTATCAGAAATAAAAGCATTACAGTACAAATTCCTGGCAGTGTTGTTACTGTTTTTTTTAACCACAGTATAGTGACGTGAGTCTACAGTCATAAAAACCTTTAACTACAACGATAACAATTACTCCATACTTCTGGTTCTCGCCCACACGACTCCCCTGAAAATTAAACGAAGAACCGAAGATTCATCCCAGTATTCAGGAAGAAAAACAATCCGAGCAGCAACCAAAGAAAAGGCGATCTCCATTATGTGAAACCAAAACAGCAGCAACAGACAATCGACTGCATACATGGCAATGTTTTTTATCTGTCCCTACCTCCCAGTTCCAATGGGCAGCGATAATTCACATCGGGCCTGCAGCAGCGCTGACATTGTAAGATGAACTGCTCCCAGCTAGATTAATGCCACCAGATGCCAGGCGAGATGCCATATTAATTACCCAGAGATAATGTCAGCACAACCATATGGCAGCTCAACTGGCCATTTAGTTGACAGGGAGAGGTCTTTATACCAGTGCAAATTTCCTCATCTGCTTAGCATCAGTGCGTTGCCATATTCGAGCCCTATAGCAAATGGAATACATGCAAATCATTATTTGAATTATTTTATAGTTGATTTGGGGTCTACGTGATACTGTGATGCACAATAACCTGTGCTGCATTATTAGTGAAGGTTAAACATCCTGTGTTTAGTTGTTTAACATTGTTTTCAAATACACCATGTCTCAGGACAAGGATAATGTTCTTCGAGATGTTTTGTGAAAAGGAATTTATTGAATGAATTCCCAGACATTTGCTTAATTCGTATTGGAACGGTCACTGCCCAGGGTGACCGTGGCGCCTGCAGACGGTTGCAAGAAAAGGTCGGCAGATGCACCGTGCACAACCAGAGAAATGTAAGTACTGTACGTGCCAGGGGCTGCAGACGCCACAGACATACTGATTGGCTTGTCAGAGTAGTGAGGCGGGACTTCCAGTGAAAACACGTCACCAAATCACGTCATTTACGGCACTACATACTATGACATCCAGGGTGGACCTATGTGTAGAGAGATAAAGAGCAAGTTCGCCAGTACCGGTATCTCCATGTGTGTGAGTATGTGTGTGTGTGCGTATGTGCATGTGATTTGTATTTTATATTTGTTTTACACTAGTACTTTTATCATTGTTGTACTTTTATATTTAGAGCTCCGACTAGGCAGTGCGACCGAATTTTGTTGTTTTTTGCAATGACAATAAAGAAAATCTGAATCTGAATGACACATCTTCTAACCATTATAAAACCGTGTTAAAACAAAGGAAAAGCTAGCTAAACAAAGCTAGTGCATGCTGTATGGACCTAGGCACAATTATAGAGCGCAATTGGGATGCATGAGACACAGACAGGAGTGTGCATGCACCACTATGAATCGTGACGGAACAGTCGTAATGCTGGACTGTGTTTGCTTGATAATACCAGTTCCTCAAATCAGTTCAAATGCTGAAAACTGATTAATGTCTTAACAGTTTCTATGATCAATTCAAACACTTTTGATCATATGTAAATAAATAGAGGCGGATTTGCTTAAAGTTTGGAGGTCCTGAGTCAAACCCCTCCCACCTCCAGT
>CABFOS010127532.1:10398-22807 GCA_900660315.1 Diretmoides pauciradiatus | reverse complement strand
TAACGAAGCCTTACGCATTGTGACAGGATGCCTGCGTCCCACTCCTGCGGACAACCTTCCCATCTTAGCAGGCATCCTGTCACAATGCGCAAGGCTTCGTTGATTGGCGGATCGATGAGGCAGGTGTGAGAGCTGTGGCACCATGCTGGTGCGCAGTATTCACGCCCGTTGATAACACCCCTTGGAAATGTAAAATGAACCAAGAGTGTCTAACTGCAGACGTCCCTCCAGAGGAACCTTGCGTTCTGCGCGTGCATGGACGTCCACGCATGCGCATGAACCTGCGTCCTGCGCATGCGCAACCGCGGCGCATGCGTGGACGTCCCTTCACAGGAACCTCTGTGCATGCGTGGACATCATTAGCATCCACGCTAGCGTTGTTAGCATTCACGCTAATGTCGTTAGCATCCACGCTAACGTTGCTTACGACGAGGGTAAGGGTTAGCGTGAGAGTTAGGAACTCGCAGGTTGCGCATGCGTGGACATCCACACATGCGCAGAACGCAGGTTCCTCTGGAGGGACGTCTGCAGATGGACTCTTCTCAAATGAACTGAGAGGTTCCAGACTAATATGGTCTGGCGATGCCAGGCTATTACTTATCTAGTCAGAGGCCAAAAGGGCAGGTGCTTGAGCACCACCTGGGGTCTATCTGTGCACGTGCCTGCTGCAACTACTTTCAACCATTATTTCAAGATGTGTAAAATGTAAAACTATGTTACTGTCTATGATCTCACCATTAAAGGTCCTTACACGCTGGATGCGTATTTTCTTGTGCGAATAATTTGCAGAACAAAATATTTTTTAAAACTGCTGGTTTTCTATGAGTCCTTACACACTGAACCTGAATATTTTGCTGCGAAAAAAACATCGAGGAGTGATTCTTCTGAGGTTTCGCACTGCGAATAAACGCATCAACCAATCACCCTCTGTTTAAATAAGTAGCCTATTGGTCATATTTTAGTATGAAGCCTCCGTGTTTTCTGATCTGCTCCAGTTTGGCCTGTTAAACTTCTGTAATACAAACTCAACACTTCCCATATCCCTTTTAAATTATACCACATATGCAACAACAGCTGAACAAATGGAGTTATCTTTGATAACAGGTTCAGGAACACATAGGCCACGACTGGTTCACTCCCTGTCTCACAATCACCAATCACCCTACTAATTCAGTCACTGCGCTCACCTGCTCCCCGTCAATCTAACCACCTGAATCTAATCAACCATAGTATATATGTCACGGCACTTCCAACTTCCCCCGTATGCTTCAGTCATCACAACCCTCCCTCCCAATCCTAAGTTTTATCCGTTAGGGGCAGCACGCGTGGAGTTGCATGACCTCCCCGTTTTCCCCCGGGTACTCCAGTTTACTCCCACAATGACAAATACATGCTAGTGACGGGCAGCACGTGAGGAGTTTGCATGTCCATTCTCCCCGTGCCTGTGTGACCGATTGGGTTCGGGGTTTGAACCCAGGGCCCCCACACCGAAAAGCATCGCAACAACCGCTGCACCAAGAGAACCAGCTCCCTTGGTAGAGCTGTTATTGGGCTTTTATCTTTGAGGAGTGAGTTTTACCGATCAACTTGCTACCTACTCGAGGACTCTCTCCCTTGCCAACAGGAACCACGGGGATCAACGGAGCAGGACTCCGTCCTGCGAAGCCGAGCTTCACCCACGAGACGTTATCCCCACCCTGAGTCTCAACCCCGGGTTCCTGACTCAGCACGAGAGATACCACCGGAAAGCGTTCCGGAAAAGATGCCGCCAGAAAGCGTTGGGGACCAGATGCAACCGGAAAGCGTTCCAAGGGAGGTGCAGCCGGAAAGCGTTCCACCACATCAGCACCTCACTCTCACCTCTGCACCTCTGCATCCAAACACTTCAATAAAATATCTTTTCTCGTGAACCATGGTGTGGTCTGTGTTAGTGAACAGACTGATTAAAGGACGACAAAGCAAAGTGGATCTCCAACAAGCTAGCGCTGTTATCCTGTGCAACTTCTCAGAAGGAGGATATACTGAGGGGGAAAACACAAGAAATGGGGTTTTTGGTTACAAGACGGGTTGGGTGGTCTGGTCATCAGTCTGACCATTGAAAGCCCAATGCAAGACCCCTAGGTCCGCTACTGCCGATTTAGGATTTTGCTGCGTATCAGACGTGCTCGGTGGAGCCACTTGCATTGATTAGAATGGGAACGTGTCCAACGCGACGCTACGCTTACATGCCCAGTGGAGCCTTGGGGTAAGGGTTTGATGCAGTATTCACATGCGAATATTTCGTATTGTACCTTTTTTTTCACAACGCATCCAGTGTGTAAGGATATGTTTTCTCTTCACAACTGTTTCTGAGTGATTCAACATATAATTTTTTTCAAAGCATCTGTAATCTGATATAATCTGTTTTACAGCAATTATAATAGATTACAGTTTTTTTTTAATAATCCATTTACTGCATTTCTGTTCAAAGTAATCTGTTACTCCTCAAATCTGGAAGCATATAAGAAGAAGATGAAGTGATGAGAAGCAGATGTAATGATTCCTCAGCCTTCAGACCACCAAGTATTCCCATATGGCTATTGAAGGCCTCTCAATCGTAGCTGTGCCTGCAATTACAGATCTCAGCAAAAGGTGAGAATCCAGTCACCCATGATTATTACCAGCTCACTCATGAAATCGCCAACCACAGGGCAGTGATGGAGTGAGGAGCGACAGTGAGAGATTGGGAGCTGTTTTTTCATCTGACCCCAGTGGACCTCCAACACATAGAGTGCCACTTTATTTAGCCTCAAAATATATATTTTTTAGTACTGGAAAAAATCTTTTTGCGTGAAAATGTTAGACACTGAAATGCTGCCGGTCTTCCAGAACTAATACACTGTGTTACTTTGAAATTATCTGAAATATTGATATTCCCCTGAGCAGCCTGAGCTTTTCTTGAGAGATCCATATCCTCCAGCTCCGTGTTTGTTACTACATCCGGATTAGATGCAATGGTTTCATCAGTGTACAGCCACAGCAGTACACCCAGCTGAATAGTGTTTGTTTGTGTCGCTTGCATGTTTGGTTCGGTCTTGATCCCATGCCTGCAGAAAATGAATACTTCTTTTATATACAAATCTGCATTTTATTAATGCATAACTGAGTGTTAAGAATTTAGGTGATCCAAACCATGAAGCTGACTTGACCTAAAATGGGATTTAACAGCTCTCTGAATCTAAAAAAGTAGGAGCTCGTATTAAACCCGACATTTCTGTCTGTGTATCTGGAAAAACTTTACGAAAGGCATATAAAACTAAAGCCCCTCTGAGGCTATCTGCACTATTCCTGTGTTCCAGAAACATGGCGTATAAATCATTCAAATCATATGTGTTTTTCTGCTGCATGGCCGTCGGCTCCTAAATCTCTGAACAGGCTTTCCCCGGAGTTTCTCGCACTGATGAAACCTGCTAGAGCTTGGAATTATAAAGTTCAGCGAAATTTAATGTTTAAATTTTCCTATGACGGCTTAGAGCTTTGAAATATGCATTTTTAACCACTTAGATAAACAAAATTCACACTTCAGCCACATGTTAATTTGAATATGGAAATTTTATTTTTGAACAAACTGTCTGATGGGACCGTACATGGTCACATTCTGGGCGTCCTTGGATATGAAACAATTTAATGATTAAAAAACGAGAAGTCATTGAAAAAAGTAGAAACTTAGTAAGTAAAGTAATAATTAGTATCTGTGTGAATATTGCGATGGGACCGGAATTCCTTTGGGAGCTGGATTCCTACAGTAGGTAGGTAGAGGGTTTTCAGTTGTTGAGGGTACAATTGTGTGAATATTTAAATACATTAATTTTTTAGTGTGTGTGATTCCATAACTGAAAAGAGCATTTAATAATCACATTTTCACCTATAAAAGCGTTAGCGCCCCGTGTCGGCTAACAAGTATCGTATGTTTCTAAGCTGTCACAGCCTGTGTTTGCTCCTATCATACATTTGTTGGCATATACATTTAATGGGTTGGTTCAACAGGCCGTCATGAACATGGCACAACTTAAGTCTACCGATGAGATAAGCCACAGTGTAACCAGCTTTGCAGTATAATTTATGACCCACAAGTCAAGCCAGATTAGGCCTGATTGGATCGTTGGTGCCATATGTGACCTACAATCTGTGCTCCACTTGTACTGCAAGGCGGGAGGGTCAGCGATCTCCCTGGGCAAAGGTTTCCATGGGAACGACCTCTGGATGCTCTATTCTGCTCTCTGCATCCCCCACTCATCTTAAGGCAGCATTTTTCAGGATTTCTTTGTGCCAGCCTCATATTCTTCTGCTCTATTTCCTCATTCTTCTCTACAGTTTTAGCTCCCTCTGTTTTCCCTCTACACACAGACCTAAATACAGTGACACTTACATTACATCCACCCTATGACACACAAACACACACACACACACACACACACACGCATAGGTCCACCACAATCACTTACTTTGTGCTTCAACAATGCTTGTTCTAATCAGGGTGTTCATCCGTATTTGTATCTTTGTATTAGCGTGCTGGATCCAACAAATGGCCACTTTATCTGTCAGTGTGAATTTATAAGCAGTACTAAGCTGCTATAATTTATTTCTGTAAGTCATATCTGTTAGCACCATTTTAATATTTTATTATCCGGTATGTAACAACGATATTCTGCACTAGCTTGGCAAGTCTACCCCACTGAGTGTCATCTCAGGATCCTCAAGCCTCTAGTCAAATTCTGATTAGTGGTGACAAATCTGCACTAGCCCGGAATGAAAAGTTCTAGCCACAGGCTATTGAGCTTGTCTCATTTTCCATCCCGGAGTATATGCTGAATCAGAACATGAACTCATGGCTGAATTAAAAATGATCTGTGATCTGTACAGTACATGTTCGCTTCAGAATTGAAATGTCATTAAGTTATAAATGCTATAAAACAGCTTATGGTAAAATAGGATGGTTTTCCAAAAGTGTCACGCACAGCAGAGGCAAAGGAAACACGATAAAGACGTAATACCCCTTATTTCAGCAAGTTAAATTAACCATTTTTATGCCTGCCAAGAGTGCAAGCATCTACGTCCCTCTAGGTCTGATAAAATCACTGTGGGATTTTATTAGGTCCTTGCTGAACTGAGTGTGTGTAAAATGCATGCAGTAGTAACCTTTACAGGCCAGCTGATGGCTCTCATGTCAGGTCACCCCTAAGACACATTGCAATGTAAAAAGAGTTAACATTAACATACACTACTGATAGAGTCATTCCTAATCATTCCAAAGCGTAAAACTAAACTGCTTTATTGAGAATTACTTTAACTTCTTAGCTAATTTCAATTGCAATGCCTAAACTTCAGCAGCATTTATAACTACATTATAACCTGCTACCCTATTAAGCATGTATATAGGCTAACTTCACCACAACTCAAAACTAAACATTTATAGTTCATTCCTATGAACCAACTGATGGACATCTGCTCATACAATAGGACAGTGAAATAACTAAAATATTAAAATAATGCATTACATCTGTATCATGAAAGCCTTGGAGTTAAAAAAAACAAAACAAGAAACAAAACAAAACAACATTAAGAAAATAGCAAATAATTGAAAATAAAGTATCCTATGTACAGTAATGCTATGCTAGCCGAAACAATCCTAAACTATTCAAACTTGCTACAACCTCCTGAAATATTGTTACCTATTAAGCACAAACAGTTAAAATACTTAATTGATAATGGATTGATCCATTCAACTACTCAAGCACACTTTATTATCACACATCCACACACTTTTTATTAAACGTATTCACAATAATTATTATATTTCACCTGCAGTATAATAAATGACATCAATACATGTTGTTATTCTTTATACCAAACCTCTTGTCAGTTGCAGTCATGACGTAAACAAATGACTAAAGGTTAGAGGTGTTGTCTCTATCCTTTACCATCATAGAAAAGCAGTTACATTTTGTGCTGCAACACTCACAGCCGACGAGGACACAACTAGCACTAATCGGGTTTTCGCTTGTTTAATTAAATCTCGAGTTAGCGACTGAACTATCCTTGACTGCAGCAGTAATCCGCAGGGCTTTGTCATTTCGGTATAGATTCTATCTCTTCCTTTGTTTGTAGCGTACCCTATCTCGACGACGCAATTACTCACTGTGAACAAGATCCAAACAGCAAACCGCAATGGGAAGTATTGTCACTTGTAAGCCTGTTACTTTAAGCACTGGTCAAGGTGAGGCCATTCACACACACAAAGCTGGCTTGTACCTCAAAGAGCCTGGTTAAAGCTCCGATTTCAGATGTATGACACGACTAGGGCTTTCTAATGCCACCTGGTTTCTTGTTATTCACTGTGGAGTTGATCAGGGACTTCACTCTGCCAAGCGGGTCAAACATGGGTAGTGGCGGGTTTGAGGGGGCTTAAGCAACATCTCTTCGCCCACTACGCCAGTTCCAGTAAGCCAGTAGAGCTGGGTCATGATGAAGGAGTCTGTCCACACAAAATAAAACTCCAGAGTGATGGGCAGAGGAAGAAGAATCCTCTTAGTGGTAATATCCTGTTGTGCACCTCCATCTGTTGCTCTGAGGCGGCCTACAGTCTAGACCAGGGTTATTCACCCGTGTGCCGCAGAGGGCCGAGGGTATGCGGGTTTTCATTCTAACTTAAAGACGACACCGGGTGGTTTTCTGTGGTTGAAGGTGTGCTAATTAGTGAAATCACCTGCTGTGGCGTTGGGTTGGAATGAAAACCTGTATACACTCAGCCCTCCGTGGCACATGAGTGAATAACCCTGGTCTAGATGGAAAGAGTAAGAGAAGAAAGAAAAAAGAAAGGTTTGGAGTAATTTTAGTGATGTCAGTTTAAGTGTCTGTAAAACTGATTGATTAACAAAATCCAACAATCCAACAACAAAAAAATTTGGATTTTATTTATCATCCCAAATTTGGCTTTTTCAATCTAAAATGAAATTGTCCATGAGTACTTTTGTATTGGTCAACTATGTCAACTAAGTTTTATAAATCAAAAGATATTTTATTGATAAAATATTTGAATAAGGCATTTTAACCTATTTATTTTAACATTATAACGCACTTTGAAACAGCTATCCATATTACAGAGGAATCTCTTGAACTGCTGAGTCTGTACTGTAGGAAAAAGAAAAACCGTGTCTTAGGTTGAGTAATGCAATACTGCGGCAACAACAGCGCACAGCATCAAGCTAAAATACAGTAAGTGATTTACACAAGTGGTTTATATTAATTAGTGGAGGGTTTTGAAAGGATGTTAGCATCTAAAACCAAAACCATGATTGATGATGGTATTTTATCAAGGCATTAATTTTGCTGTGACTGTCAGCTGAATCGCTTTTACTGGGCCTATGTTTCATGGCAATAATGCTTAGATTTATTATGATGATAAAATGCGTTGTCTTGCTTTCCAGCGGCGTTCACACACATTTCTTTTTTAACTATATAATGAAAGCCGGTACTCGTCAATAAACCAATTAAGACACTGATTTCAGTCTTTACCCCATGTCATTAATGGTCAGCGGTGCTGCAAAACAAGACACGCTAGAGCTTAGAAATGCCGTGATTAAATTCAGAACTCAGAGGACTTCAGTTGGAGCATCATTATTCAGGTCCAGGGAATAGTATACTGGTGAAAGTTCTACAATGTCTGTAGAATTCACTTAAGAAAGTAAATTAAATCCTGCCAAGGCATTCGGTCTATGTAATTAAAGCTGGACCAACTTAGTGGGATTGAATTAAATTTTTGGCAGGAGGTAAACCAATACTCTGGGAAGGGGAGGGGGGTGACTATTCATGAAAGATAAGCAGTAAGCCCATCTTGTCTTAGCTCCTCTGAATAAATATTTCCCTTTCAAAACAATTCAGAATGTCTTTGTATCCTCAGCAGCTATTTGACTGGTGTGTATTGCTAGCAAAGGAGAACGTGGATGGCAACAATACTTGCATCTCTGCTAAAACAAAAATAATAATAAAAACAAAATTGGGCTGGGTTCATATGTGTCAGAGTTCAACCCAGCTGACTCTACTATCCCTGCCTGTGAAAACCCAACTAAGTCTCAAATAAGGTTAATCCACATGCAAAGGGACTCTCTAGATTAGAGGAGTCCATAGATCTTTCTCAGCACAGGGTCAGGGGTCACCCACCAACTTATATAGAGAGTAGGCCATTTTGTTTCCTCACTGATGCTGACACCTTAAGCCCTTTAAGGCTAGAGGTGAAATCAATTCCCATCTAGGCCTTACTCAAAAGCTAAGTATCATATAGGATAAGGGTGGCTAATGAATAACAGAAAACACATTCTCAGACTCACCAACTTCACTTCATACCTATATTCAACATCTCTCTGCCACACAATAGAATCTATTGAACTACATGGTAATAGGGTTTGATGCAGGGCTGGGGTCAATCCACTTTCAATTCAAAACTGAAATTGATTTGCTAGAGGCAGATGGGTTATTTTTCATTAAATCTGATTTGACAACACACAAAATTGTCGGTGTTCATTTCACTGATAGTGTGAAAATCAACACTATGCCAATAAAACAATAAACACGAAACACGCCCACGCCCATCAGAGTTCATTTAACACTTGAACAGCTGCCCTGGAGCCATATCAGCTCTATGAGTGAACAAACGTCTCTCCAATCAACCAACCAACACCTATTAACACTTGAAATGTTGCTGTGGACCTTTCCATGCCAAACGTTTTTCCGTTTTTTTAAATTTTGAAAATGAATTGATCCTTATGCCGGTTAAAAGAGCAGCTGACAGTTGTAAATTTAATTTCTAAATTTAATTTTTCTATACTTTTTCCAATTCAAAAGAAAATTCAAAAATATAATTGCCTGCCATCTTTTATCAAAAGTCAAAATTGTTTAGCCTTAATTAAAATGCCTGACTTTGACAAATTATTATTATTTTCACTCACAGCTTCTGTAGATTATTTATGGCATTAACCAGTGTGTTTATGGTTATGAAAAGAAAACTATGACTGTTCAACCTCTGACCTCTGGGTGGCAGTATTGATGCAATGACTTACACGGTTACATGGCTTGGGAAAGAATGGGTTGAACTTTTTTCTCCTCTGCTCCTATCATTCATGTACTAGCCACAACAATTAAATAACTTACAATTTATTTGACTATTTGGCTGATGGTATGTCGCAGAAATTAGTGCATTCAAAGATGTTTGAAAACGGGCTATGATTGAATCAATGACTCAACCTTTTGCACTGCAGATTTGGTTTGACCAAGGATAATGTGAGTAAAACATCGAATCATAATATCTCTGTACATTGTGCATCAGTGTCTATAGAGTGCACATTTCTATGTGCACATGTATTATTACCCTTGAACAAGTTAATTCTGATCAAATTAGATACGTTTGTGCAATTACAGTAATTATGCAAAATAATCAAGCATTGCCAAAATAACTGGAGTTGCCTTTGTAATTTCCACTTTAAGAAGATTGGATTATAAACACATTTGGTGGAAACTGGGAGTCATCCTATCTCTGTGTCAATTCTATACTTAGAACCATAATGGTATAATAATTGTAATATGAATGTGATTTTATATGGCATAGAGAGGCAGTCAGGAATATCACATAGAGCATTTTACAATTATTTATGAAGGGCTCTATCTAGGGGCTGTGCCTTTTAGACGAGCAGTTTATGTATTATGATTAAGAAAATGTTAGCACATGCAATGCTCATATCAAAACTGCTAATGGATAAATGCATCCGAGCATAGAAATTATATCTATATTACAAAGTTCTGCATTTGTAGTGAATTTATAATGTGAGTGACTACAGAAATGAATGTACGAAGAGAAAATAAATCTGTTGGAATTGATACTGTAAATACAGTACATAGAAAACATCATATTCTAATAATTTGTCAATATGTTATTCTAATGTCATTTGTATTCGTGGAACATAAAACTGTGCCCCCCCCCCAAGAAAAAACAAAACAAATGTAAGTGTTATGGCACCTTTAAAAGATGCCACATAAATATTAATATTCAATTGGAAACTAGTGGTTCAGCAAGCATGACTGCTGAAAGTTGCATTCCCATTCAGTGTATTCAGCGATTATATTGGTGGAGGGCACGCCACAATTTTTTTGAGCATAACATACTGTAAGTTACAGTCCATTTCTCCTCGGTGTACAGCCTGAGGGAGTACATTAAGAGGTAACTTGTAACATCTGATATAAAGTGTGTTTTGACTTGACCTCTAACTGATAATATCACACTGCCACTGCTGTCATTACTATAAAACAGCCTATTTGTGATTCACCTATACAATATATTATGGTATATTTTTCTTTGGTTGAATCACAGAGCCACAGGAGAACGTGAGAGGGTTTAAACCACACTCCCAGTTCTCTGTTTTGCATTACATATATGTTATTACTTGCAACCATTGCATAGCGTACATAGGCAATATTAGACAATTTCTTAGACATCTTTCAGTTCTCTTTTGGCTCAAGTCAATACTGAGCTTATATGGAACTCATTACAGTAAGTAGAAGCATGCCCTCTCACTGCCCTGCCATCTTGTCCCATCTCTGCTATACATTCACCTGAACAACATCTGAAGTCAGCCAGTCAACTGACCTGGAATCAATACAGTCAAACCCTGTGGAGGCGTATAAATCAACTGGGCTCACTTAACTCATGAGAGGTTACTACCCTACTGCACGGCTGAAGTTCAGAACAGACGGATCAGCAAGGCATATTTGATTTCAATTCTGAAGCTGGGTTTGTTTCCCAGCCTGCTTTATAGACTGATACTCCATGTCCCCATGGCATCTCTCTCCATGACCGTCAGATTCCCATAGAAATATTATCCGTACTTTTTGAGCACATCTGTAATTTTCTCTCTCTATCTTGCTCCATGTCCGTCACTTTCTCGTATAAAAACCCAATCTGTAATTATTCAGCAGATCTGTAATTTCTGAGGCTGGTTTATTGACTGGTACTTCATGTCCCTATGGCCTCTCTCTCCACGTCTGTCACCCTCTTATGTAAAAAAACAATTTGTGATTTTTTCTTTACCCATCATGCCTCTGCATTTGAAGACATTGAGATTATACTACCAGCTGTCGTAGCAGGAAATCGGTTTTATATTGCTTTAAGGAAATTCCAAAATTCTGTTTATGGCTTGGCACAAGACGCCAAATAAACTCAGATGTCATTTTCTGCCAACCAACACTGATAACTTACAACTGCAAGTAGAGCAATTATGAAAGTTGAATGTGTTAGGATTATGAATGTGCATCTTTATATCATACTGAGTATTTTTATTGATTGTTGGGGAAATGACTGCCAGTAACGTTACTGCTAGACTCCTGTGCCAGCTTTAAATCAACTTAATGAAAACACCGTTCACGTTTAATAATTTGAGATGATTAATGCTGACATGTTTTGAAGCTGTGACTTTGAGCGAACAACTTATCAAATGATTACAGTTTTATGATGATTGATGGACACTTTTAAATTACGGTAAAAGTAACATATTACTTTGGTTTTGGCTACTATAGTTTCTGTTGTTGGAAAACAACTGCTGTACGGATACACATGAATAACATGGTCTATGCAAATGATCAATGATCCCTTATGTGATGCTTGAATGGTGGTTAGCTGGTCTGATTTTAGCTACTACAACCATTTGAACCACTAAAATGCAAATATAGAATATTATATTTGATGTACCACCAGGTTGACTACTGTGAAAGTCCCCATGTATCAGCTTTACATAAGCTACATGCTGTTTCATGTGCAAAGTGGAATCAGTGATCAAACAGATATCACTCGATTACCCCTTCACTATTATATTTCATAACATTTTCATGTTATGAAATAAGATTCTGAGCAGGTAGATCCCCTATATTTTATAGATATTACTTAAATGTAAAATAAACTGCATTTGAACTTTTTATTGTATCTTCCAAAGTGTATCTCACAGTATTTGGCAGTTTCTCAAACTTAGCATACTAAATTTCTACTGAATCACTAAATGGCTGTTTTGAAGTTAGGGAATGCCTCCTCAGCCACTTAAATATAATATAATATATATATTATCAGACTGCCCGTTTTGAAGTAGGATGTTTGAGCTAACAGCAGGAGTAGTACTACACGAGTTCCCATACTCAAGTTAGTCTTAATGGGCTCTAGACCAGGCTGATGGATTCCCTGGGAAACACAGACCATAGATCTTATGTCTCTCTTTATGGCCATACATACAGTTCCAGCCCACTATGACAATTTGTCATGAATAAAAAAATAGAACCATCAGTAAAAAGCTAGCCAAAGTGTATTTCATTTTATTATTATTATTATTACCCCCCC
>CABFOS010127531.1:0-15587 GCA_900660315.1 Diretmoides pauciradiatus | reverse complement strand
TGCGATGACTAAGAGATTTGGTTTTACTTAAGGGCTTTTACCAATTTCTGTTATGCTGGATAAAAAAAGATAAATTAATTTCTTAACTATTATTTTCTCTTTCTCACACACACACACACACACACACACACACACACACACACACACTTATTCACTCATTAATTGAGAGATAAAATTGTCTGCAAGAGGAAAATATGCTCTCATCGACCTAATTTGGATATGTTAGATAGTCAAACAGGATTAGGTAGATGTACAACTAAGATCGGCGGCTAGGTCATAGCTGGAAATGCTAGGGGGAACTTGGAGTGAGATAATTGCTCTCATATAAATTGCAGTTGATAATGAAATAATACGATAAGATAATATTATTGAGTTCAGGATTGGTTCGTAGACTGGATTGGTAGATTTGATCACATATAATCATCAATATTTGCATATTTGATGATAATCAGGTGTGTAGTTCTACCAGTAAAGAAAACCAAGGCTAGATAGACTAGATTTACCAAGAGAACTACACAGGAGAGGACCACCGATCACTTTAAGCCCTGTACCCTTTCCTAATTGGCCATTGTGTGATCCTTCAATCTGCAAAAAAAAAACCCCTCAAACAGCTCTGCACAGCAAACAGCTTCTTCATCACCAACTATCAGCACACATTCTTCAGCTGTAAAACTGAACCAACAAGTCTGGCACCTTTGGTCCTAAAGTCTGTTTATGTTTGGAGTGTTCTCGGATCTGATCTCAGATCTGATCTAGCTTCCTTCAGACTTGCTGGTGACGATGCAGTGATGGCAGCAGCCGTTCGGATTGGACAAACTTTCCATGCATCCTAAAGGATCTTAGATGTGGTGCAATAATTCGGGGAGTTGCTGTGTAAAGGTTTAGTGAATTGGGAGCATGTGCATGGCCTCACCTACAAATCAATATTGTGAAGGCAATACCCTGAGCTTTACCCTGTACAAACCTTTAAATGGTTGTGCAGTACATGATACCTTTGTGTTTTGGTTAGACTTTCCAGTTATTTACTATTTAAATGTGTAACCCAGTTAATTATTTGACACAGAACAAATACTGCATTTTATACAATTTTGGAATAGAACCTATTACATACAATAGAATACCTTTTCTCTAAATTCCTTGAGATGAGCTTCTCTGCTTCCTCCTCCTCCTTTCTACCTTATTCTTTCATGCTCGTCCACATCTCCAAAGTGAACTGCATCAAGAAAATTTGGCCAGGGACATCAGCTTACATGCAATCTTTTGAGGATTTATTACTTGCTTGAGGCTATGCTAGAGCTTCAAAACCGCTCCACAACCATAAATTCAACTTTAAGTTCACGAGTGAGATGTTATGAAAAACACAGGAATGTGCTTGCAGGACTGCTGGAGTGGAATTTTGCTGGGAATTTCCCACTACTGTGTGTGCGCATGCGTACGGCCCGTCTCCAGCTCGGCTAGTATGCGGATTGCCAGTTGTTGAAAAAGGTGTAACTGAGCACAAACAAGTCTTACTGGTTCAGGTGCACATGTTTCCTTTTGAGAGGGTAAACAGCAAGCATATGTCAGATGATAAGTCACGTTGTCAAAAGGCCCTGCTTATGTGTGTGACATTGATAGTAGGAGTTATTTCAGTTCAGTTATGGGATATTATGAGTGGCTAGTAAATCCCCCTGTGCAAGGCTAATAGAGTTTGGGAAGAAGTACTGCCCAGAAACATGTGCTAACTCAATAGGCTACTTCTGTTTTACACATGGGCATATATATGTGGTACAAAGCTATATCTTGTTCTGAGGAATCGTTTCACAATCTGAAAATCAAGCCGTAACAGTTCCCTGTTGTATGTGAGAAGCACAGGTTCACAGCGGTGGCAGACTACTGATGGCCTCCAGTAGTACTTTTACTTCCTTATTCGGAGGCTTCTGAAATCCCCCAAACTTTCCCTCCGCCAGCTCCGAACTGCCAGATAATGGGCTTTGCAGGTCTCCTGTGATACACCCATCGCTCTGGGCCTGCAGCCGGTGAACTGACTGGCTGGCTGGACAGTGAATAGTCGTTTACACCAGCCATGTGTTCTTCTAAATTGCTTTTCCAGGGTTGTGCAGAGGGCAGTGTTAGAGAGGAAACATGAAGGGGGGCAGAGCACTGAGGATGGACGGGAGGGAGTGGGGGGAGCCTTCTGGGCCAGCTGTGTGTAGTAGCAGTCGGCCAGGCACACATCTGCAATCGTTTGAACTTACTGGGGGAATTCCTCTCTCGTTGTGTGTGTCTCCGTGTATTTTGTCCATTGAATCCTAAAGTTAGGACAATGAGTTGCTTGACTGCCTCCCTGAGTCCTTCCTCCCATATGTCCGTATGTGTCATGCGCTGCTTCCCCACAGACAGACAAACAGACTGGTAGTGGGATCCTTTGTGTTGAGGAAATTGAAAGGGAAGATAAAAGACATAACTCTTGTAAATGTAAATATACAGTAGTGTGAGGGGGAGATATAACAAGCACGTAGGACTTTGAATACAACTCATGTGTCCTCACTATGGCAAAGGAAAAATTGTAAGATTTCAACCACAAGCGTTTTGCTGGAGCAACTAGAAAAACACAGACGAGCTTCTACTTGCTGCAAAAAGCCAGTAGAGCCTCAAAAATGTAAATAGCAATTTCACTTTAATGGTTCTGGTAAGAGTTAAATTTATCACCTGGGCTAAAAATACCTATTGTTTTTGCTGCTGCGTGGGTTGGCCCAACAAAAGCAGGGAGTTTCCTCTCCTGCAGGATGTTTGGAGTCCGTTTCGTTAAAGTATTCACCAAATTCTGGACAAGATGTTCTGATTGGGACTGATACACGCTGACATGCACTTCAATAGCTTTTTCACGGCCGCTGCAGAGCTGAACGTTCTTCACATTCTCTCGTTTCTCGGGGGAATGATGTTCTGTCAGACTCTAATCTCCCTTCTCTAGGGAGGGCAAACAAACATGAGATTTGGAGAATGATCCACTGTAATTAAGTATTCAAAAGATTATTGCTGAAAGAGCAGATAAAGCGAGGAGATGCATGTGGGTGTCGTGGAAATTGAGTCATTTGGGATGTAAAGCTTCACGACTAACAAGTCCCTGCAGGAATGGCCTGTGTTTTTCTTCTGTGTGTATGCTGTGTGTCCATATTTGAGAAGATTTTACTTTTGAGACGATTTGACACTTTTGTACACATTTCTGAGTGTGTATGTACCGTACATGAGTTGCGTGCTTTTGTGTGTATTTGTATTTTATGTGTGTGCACATATGTAATGTACATGTGTGTATCAGGTGTTGTTATAGAGGGTGTGCAGCAGGGCAAAGCCTTCCCATTGTCTCCAGATAACTTTGTGACATGCCTGTAACATAACATGGCCACTCCCAGGAGACACATATCTTGTCCTGTCACATGTCCTGACCTTTTTTCTCTTTCACTCCTGCTTTGCAGCTCTAAAGTGACAGGACATACCAGTTGTTCATGTTTAATATGGTGGATGGAGGGGTGCCATTTTTGAAACATTGTGATATGCCAATAGTCTTCTTAATGGAAATACACTAAGGTCTTTTTCTGTCCATGTCTTATTTCAGCACCTAGATAATTACCCATTGGTGCCAAGGTAAAAGTTCCCCTTTTCAAAATGAGTCCAAGTCTAAATATATAAATAAATAGCCTTTTTTCTCAACTTGTGTTCCTGCGTTCTTGTGATATTTAACAGCTGAAGCACGATTCCAAAACAAAAGAATGCAAGAACAGGGGATGGATAAAAATCCTGTTCATTTACCAACTTGGCTGACGAGAATTTATACAAAGTCATTCATTGTGCGAAAGAGGCATCACATCCAAACAATACTACTATAGTCAGTGTTTCTCAACTGGTGGGTCGTGACCCAGACGTGGGTCGCGGACTCGTTCTGAATGGGTCGCATAGTGAGTGGTCAAAATAAACAAAACGATTTTTTTGTCTTCTGTCTTGAGGGAGACGTGACAGAGCCACAGAGAGAGCAGACAAATCACTAACTCTCTTCGCAGACTCCAGAGCCAAAAGCAAAGATGTCTCGGCCGACAGAAACCGAACCTGATCTCAAAGGGACACCATGCTTTTAAGCTTAATCTATAAATCCTGTTGTGTATTTCAAACACAAAGAAACACAACCAAATCAGTTTCGACACTTTTAGGTTGTGTAAAATAGGTTTATATGATAACTTATCAGCCAACAGACGCTCAAGCCTTTCCTCTTCTGATTCAAGGAAAACCTCTTCAAGGAAATCTCATGATTTCCTCGAAGAGGTTCCTTGCCGAGCATATACAGTTACAATGAAAGCTTTTAGTTGATTCATAGACAATCATAGACGTGCGCCTCGGTCACAGAAAGCTGTCAAGCTTACTGGATATTTGTTCAATAACTTTGGTCCAGCTCAAGTCAAAGCAGAGGAACAGGTTGGACACAACATGATCTGAGAGTAGCTCTGTCTACCACCACCCCAGACTTTGAAACTCTTATCAGGAGTAAAGCACATCCCCAACCACAACTATCTCATTAGCTTCCAGTTTAGTAGATCTACTCCGAGAGATGATCATATTATGGGTGTAGACAGTTATGCAGTTATGATGTTAATTTTATTCATATTCACCAGGATCAGCAGCACACAGTTGTGATGTTCATACTCATCAGTTTATTAATCAGGATCAGTTTGTAATAGAGTAATGAGCTCTGAATGCAGGGATGGAAATATTTGTTTATTTTATGTTATAAAGGTCATGATTACCTAGTTTGAATTATATAAAAATGGGTCACGCCTTAATAATCATGGGAAAATGTGGGTCCCAATGCCAGACCAGTTGAGAACCACTGATCTAATGTACAGAGCCGGATGAAACAGATGGGGAAATGAACAGCTGTGCATCTTAATTGATCACGCGTGACGTCAAGCATGCAGCTCATCTCAAACTGTAAGGATGCTTCTCTGTACTTGCTTTGTTTTCTCCAAGACAACTTGGGAAGAGCTTTCTCTACTTGACATTCTTGGACTCGATATTCTTCCTGTATCTTTAGTGATTACTTCATGGTGTACCAGCAGACGTATATAACAATTCCAACCAATAATACCAATTACAGATTTTTTTTTAACAATCCAGCCCCTTCGAATCAAATGAAACTGCTTTTCTCTACCTAATGGAAATCCAATTGGTTTATATTTTTTGAATAATCGCTCCCGCCCCAATACCTTAATTCAACCGGAACTGCATCAAATTACAGAAGCAAAATGAGCACATTGTTTCACCATCCTTGAGTATCCTGGCATTCCATTTTGTTTGAGCTGAGCTGGCTGCCACCTGCCTGCTATTTGCCGCACTACCTGGTTGGATCGGTATATACTTGCTTTATGTGATTAGGATATGTACAGGATTTGCATGTTTTTGTTGATGTAGCCAAATGCATCTCTGAGGTAGGTTGGGTGATCAGAAGTTCAATGTGTCTTGGTCCATTTATGTTTGGATTTTATGCATTTTGGATTACAGTCAGAGTAGCACCTGGTCACACCCTACAGTAGCTCACTTTTATCCCAAATACTTTACATTACATTATGTTTTTATTGGTGACTCTAGTGGAAACAACAACTGACCCTTTTCCATTCATTAAAAAAATAAATTAAGAAATTGCACAGCAGAGACGGTTGTGTGCAGGCTCCCGAACACTGTTTTTTTTTAGGGCAAAGTATTTTTCTTTTTCAACTGGCTGCAATGAGAATCAAACCCTCAAACCCTGGCAATGTCAGAGCCCAAACCAACCCATTGAGCTACTGCACATTCAAATGACATGAACGTTGGTGCAAATATCTAGCTATGCTTACTCTACAAACCAGGACCATCAATTTCAAAAACATTGTTTTTCACGTTGTTTCTTGAAAATTTTTGAAAAGTTTTCCCCTTAAGCGATTTTCAATAATTACTTCTTGGCCCAAGGAGCGGCTGCATTCTTTATACCCAATTACAATTAACCAATATGACGTGCCCCAAAGGCCAAAAACAAAATACACACACCACACACACATCACAGAATGCAAATGGCCCTACAAAATGTGTTGTTACATAACATATTTTGACCTTTTCGCATTTGTATAACGTGTTGGTTTCTCACGCAATTCATGCCCTTTTCCCACCCAGTCTTAACTACATAATAACACTCATTAAAACCAGTCCAGTTGCAGGGAAGGATTAACCTGCGGAATGCTGGTCCTACAAGATGATACCAGCATGCTACTGTTTTGCACTGTACAATCCTCCACTGTGCTATGCAGCAGCTCCATCGCTCAGACATCTCCCTCCATTAATGCATGTCTATAATAGGTCCTGTGTTTGCATATGTGTATGTGTATTTCGGGGCCTGTGTGTATAAAAATGAGAAGAAAACCCCCCCAAAAAGTAGTTCTTCTTCTTCCTAAGCTGTAAGAGAGTATTACAAATAATACTGCTTATTTGTTTGATTTTGATATCTGATTTATTGAAAGACAGTTGTAAACCACGTGACAAGCTGGATTTCCTTGGTCGTCCCTGCACATCCACTAACTCTATACTATATACTGTATTCATTCTCTTTTATATGTCCTTGTTATCTATGAATGATTACATAAAAAAGATGATTTCCAAAGTTACAGTCTGTTACTCAGCTACGGCTTTTCAGTTAGAGTGGGAGAGAGAGGGACTGCATCATTTCTGGTGGATGACATCTTTGACTTGCCTTCAAACCTTTACCCTGCACATCTGACCTGAGAAAGTAAACGACTGACCGGGGGGGCTACTGTTTGGAGAGGAAAGTACCTAAAGTATAAGTCTGGGCTTGCATTTCCTTTACAATCCCACACTCCGCCCATGCACATTATACTACAGAGGATGTTCCACTACCGTTTCACTCTGACCAACAATTACATAAGCCGTTCTCAAAAAGGGAGGAGGCCTCCACCCTGCAAAACAAAACACTCACTGACCAGTCAAGATTTCTTCAACAAAGTCAAAGTAATCATCCCCCCATTTGTTCCATTTGCTCTAATAGATGCATGCATTTGATATGATTACGTAATTACATATATTATAGGACTGTGTGTGAAGTTTAATTGCTTTTTTAACTTCTGAATGCAGCTTAAAAGTGCATAAGTGCAACATAAAAGTGCATAATTACAGTATACGGTATGTTGTTCTAATTTATAAGTAAGTCTGAAATTTATTTTATGTCAGTCACTGATGAATCAAAGCAAATCAGCTCAGTTTCTCCATGGGAGTTTTTACAAACTGCTGCCATTTGTCTTTAGCAGTGACTGGGTGAGGGGAGGGGAAAGATCAAGGACAGTGCCTCTATACTGCACATTTATATTCATTTTGCATGTACCCAAATAAACATTTACACAATGCACTCACCAATAAAAAGCAACATTTGTACTATTAAATTCAAGGAGGTGTTATCTTCAAAATTAGATTAGCTGCCACTTACAACTGGATTCAAAATTAACCAAATAAGTTTCTAGAATATAGGAGAATGAACGGCTGCACACTGGCAACCTGACAAACCACATATTGAACTAATAGATGAACTAGAGAGAGAAAGTGAACCAGCTTTAGACTGGTGGCTAATATTAATTTCAGGTCCTGCATTGAAGCCATTGTGTTGATATTCAACAACCTTTATTCAAACAAGGAGAAGGTCAATCAAGGTAGGAGCAGATGTTATAGGTTCACAGGTCATATTGTCTTAGCATTGTTGTCATTCTGGCAGCCACCTGTACTAGCAACCCTGCAGCTGAGATATGAACCAATACAGTGCCAGGGACTTTCCAGGGCCCAGCGTGTGTTTGTGTCAGTGTGTGCGTGTGTGTGCGTGCATGTGTGTGTGTGTTCATGCGTGCGTGTGTGTGAACTTTATTGATAGATGTTCTGACAGGCATGTGTGTACTCGTGTTTCCCCATTTGTGTGTATGTGTGTGTATAAAGGGCACTGTGTGTGCACACCACAGTCAACGTGACCACACTGCAACAAGTCTCACCAGACATGCAATGGACCTTTTGCAGAAGAGACTCATTTGCATGACACCAGTCAATGCCTCTGTTGAATCCAAAACATAAATGAATAATACATACTGGAGCAGTGAGCACAACATTAAATCATAGAGGTGGTCAGATGTTTTATTGGTATACTGAGAAAAGGAGTGTTCTGTGCATATTCACACTCTATGTCTGTTCATGGATGAATATGCTGTTTGTGTGTCTGAGTCAGAGTGGGGATGGAGGCATGGGGTGGGGAGTATATCCACAATTTTTCATATTTCTGGGGCTGGGGGGCTCTGGATGCGATTATTTGTAATGCCATCAAAGATGTTTCAGAGGGGATGTATATGATACGGTGGGTTAACTCTTCATTGCAAAGTTATATCACACTAAACTATGCATAGCAAAAGACAGTAACCTGATGCTCTGCAGCAGAGACCCAAACTTTACCATTCAAGATTTTTTTCTTTCTTCCATTTTAGCACCAAAGGAAAGTGGTAAAACAGCATCTCATCTCTAAAATGACAAAACGTGGCATTCCAGATTGACGGCGTTGGCCATAGAGGCTTTGTCTCAGAGTAGACAGGCTCTCAGTGTTTTAAGCTATAGCCCTGAGAGGAAGCAGGGGCTAGGGGGGTGAGACAGGAGACCAAGCTGTGCTGGAAATCCCCTTCCCTCAGCAGGCCTGCCTAGTCTTAGACACACAGGGCCCCACTGAGGCCCACAGCGCAGGGGCTGCTGCTATTCTCATCATCCTCCTTCTGTCTGTCTTTCTGTCTCACTTTCCTTCTCGTTCTGTCTCTTTTCCTCTTCACATCTCTCCATTTCGTTTTTTATGTCTGTCTCCATTCATATGCTTGTGTCCCACTGTCTAACCGCAGAGCAGCAGGCGCAAGCTGCATTGATCTTTTCAAAATGTGTTGTTCTGCAGCTTGAAAGAAGAAAGTAGATTTTAAAGAAGTGACATGGGACTGACGTGGCTGCCAGGGTATTTTACAATAACCAACTTGTTTCATTAGGCAATAAGGTATCAAATAGTTCTGCAAACTTGCATGTATGAATATTAGGTGAACTATGTGCAATGAGTAATGTGACATCTATATTGGGCATGAGCGATTAAACTGTGTGATGAATCATAACATGGACTTATTAGCACATATGGCAGTCAGGTGTGGCACAGTGTTGGGACGTGTGGTTAGACTTCATCCTTTTAGTGAATCAGAAGAGGTAACGCTTGCTAAACTGGTCTCCCCAGTACAGCAAACGCTACCCACCCACATTACCAAAAAGCCTCTCGTCTCACAAATATTTCTGGAAGCAACTGACAATTATGGGCCAGCACGTGGACACACAGGCATGGGGATTTGCACATGAGAATGCAAATTTTGGACTCACCCGTTCACGCATTCTAGGCTGAGTGCACACATGTGCATGTAAACACGCACACATTTGAAACACTAAGCGACAAGGAATGGCATTGTGAATCTTGGATTTTCCCTCTTAATCACGTATTACTCGATGACTGGTGTGTGTCTCACAGTCTCCTGGAAGGAAGCTGCTCAAAGTAATAAACTCTGCTACCACCACTGCTACAGCCAGACTATCTCTTGGTTGTGTGGACAAGAGACACGATTCTAAAACTATATATACACTCAATTTCAACAAAAAAGAAAAGGATTTCATCAAATAATATATTTTCCATCCACAAACATGTACTATTTTATTGGAGAAGATCTTAAGAGAGAGCTTGTAATATTGTCAGGGGTGTTTTTTTTCTTCAATTGTTGAAATTTTCATCTCATATTTAAAGCCACAAAAAACAAAAAACTGTACTATGATATAAATTTGCATTGGCCACATTGACCGCATTGTTTCCATTTGAAATATTCCTCCTGTTAAAATGCAATACTGACCTCTAGTGGATTCACAGGAGACTGTACAGTAACATTATTTAGTCTTCACTGTTCTTCACTGACTCTTAGATCATTAATTGGACAAATGCTAAACATTTTTTTTACTTTTCTATTTTGCTTGAAAATACATGTAATAGATAGCTAAATAATAGAATTACTAGAGATATGTACTGATATAGCCTAATAAACAATAGATGTGTATGGATTGATATTGATACAGCACTGTCTGAGTACATGTGGGGTACAGCTAAATCACTAGCAATGTTTCTAGTTTCCTTCTGTACCTGTTAAATACAAACTCATTAACACGTCCAGTCTTACTTTACATATAGGTTATTAATCCATACCATTTTACCCTCTGTTGACCACGCACACAGTCAGGTGTATTGACATGGCTAACATCATAACAGTTTAACAAACACATGAAATAGATTTTTAGATTTGGTTCACCAACTAATTCCAGCTGATCCCATACATTGCACACAGGACGGCCTTGTGTTATACTTGACTACTGAATGTGGGTGTATCATTGGCAGCGTGGTGGTATAGTGAGAAAAGATCAGTCCTTCCACCGGGTTTAAGCCACATCACATGCTGCTGAAGTGTCCTTGAGCAAGACACTGGATCCCTACTAGATCCAGGGGCTGCTCTGTGGCTGACCCTAATATCCTCTGATCTATTATTCTTATTATTTATATTGATCACTGGGCCCCTTTACACTGCATACTTATTCAATACAATTTATATTATTTTTACACTTAAATACTGTGAATTTTTTATACTGTGAATTACTATACTACACTATATCATTATTATTATTATTATTTATTACTATTTGTCCCTTTGTATTCTGTTTATCTTTACTTTGGCTCTATTTTGTATCTCTATCTTGGCTGTCTTACTTCCTGCTGCTCCAACATCCGAATTTACCCCCTGGGGGATTAATAAAGTTTTATCTTATCTTATCTCTCTGTGGAGGGGGGAAGCAAAATGGGAATGTCCCTTCTGGGCTCAATAAAGTATCACATTATTACATTATTATCATTATTTGTATTCCCTACTCAACCCAACCAAATCCCACCTGTGAGTATAACCTGATACCTCACATATGTGAACAACACACAACTCTTTGGATGCAATCAGAAAAGAAAATCCCATGTTAAGGCTTTGAATATGTACATAAATGAATGAAAAGCTAATTAATAAATAATCAAGACAAAAACAGCCAGGAGCTGTTTTTTAAGGATTTGTAAAGTCGCTCTCAATTACGTTTGGAAAAACAGTGTAACTTAGCCTTGCCTTGAGGATAAAATCTTCATTTATTCAAAAACATTTATGTTTCATATCGCAGATTCTAAACATAATTAGAGAATCTGCTCTGTCTCTCTGTCTCGGGGCTCTTTTACTGGCATGGTGAATTCTATCCGGTGATGTATTACTCTGTGTGCACTAGGCTGTGCAGGCTGGCAGTGGGTGGTATTGTCAGTCTTTCATGGGAGCTGTATAAGACTGGCCTTGTGTGGCCAGGCTGTGGTATGGACTGACTTCACCAACACACACAGCTGAGTATTAGAAATGAGCTGTCTCATCATGGCACTACCACTATGACCTAGTGTAAACTGTAGGCAAATCCACCAAATGGAGCATCATCCATTGAATGGATCTTAACATTTTGAAATATGGAAGAAGAAAAAAACAAAAGTAGCTCAAATATTTGAAAGCTTTTTCCAAATATATTTCTCTACCTAAGTGACCAGGAGGGATAGAAGACAGTGGAGGCTCTTTTTGCACAACACAACTGTGAGGTTGTATGTTGCCAATCACACTGACACTGTCACACTCCCCTATAAAGTTCTGTTAATAATCCAATTAGCGGGACCCTACACACCCCACAAAATTTTTTTTAAAAATGGACAGACAAACAAATGAAAAAGAATGATAATTACCATGAAAATGCAGCCATTGTATGAGCAAACCTTGTATCGTGAAACCAAACACTATAATCACCATTTGGGCTCTATTCTAGCCAACTTCTCTGAGTCTGTTTATGTGCACTCCGGTATCAAAATATACCATTATTGCTTCCTATTTTTGAGTTGGAACATCATATTTCATTGTTACCATCTATGTAAGTAGTGGTGAGGCCATGAGTATTCTGGAGGTCACGCTAGAAGAAGCCCACTCTGATCTGAGAATGACTACATTGTGAAGTTGACCTCAAACTGCTCTGGGAACAGAATGAAACAAGCTCTTTGTTATCAATGACAAAGACTGTCCCTCACATTACTCACACTGTACCACCACTGAGTCTTTCAACAGACGGGCAAGACGTCTGCCAACATTGACTTGTAAAAGTAGGGGATATTTTCCAATTACAGCTATTTGTCCTGTTAATACCAATTAAAATCCTATTAAAATGAACTCCCAGGAAACAATCAAATGTTGGCAGCTATGAAAGCGAAGTGAAAAGGTTAAAGCAATAACTATGACTTTATTAACAGTTCATTAGGGTGTCACTTACCAAAACAATAGAAAAAACATTTTGAATAAGTGCTTAGTCAGTTCAATGAAATAAATACATAAATATTAAAAACTGTACCAAAACAATTAGAAATGTAAGCTTGTATTTACTTAATGCCAACTTACAATGCTCCCTGCCAAAGGTTTACATACCACATCCACTCTAATGACAGTTTCTGTCAGTTGTAGATAAGGCAGATGAAAAGAGCAACATAGAAAACCTAAATATTTTTTCATTCTTTCAACAAAATATCAGTCAGTCCCATGGTCCCGAGATGACAGCCAATGAGTCCATAAGGCTAAATGGTGTCTGCTCAGCGCTTCCACAAGTACGTTCAGTGCGATAGAAGCTTCATAGGCATTAGTAGAGAGCAAATAAACAGTTGTGGGACATATTGATGTTGAAATGATCAGCTCTTTGGTGCAGCCACAGGCTTTATTTGTGTTGAGTGCACCATTTTGACCAGATTTGGGCAAAATAGCTGTGTACTTGGGAAAAAAATGAAATGAAAACTGGGCTTTTGATGCAACCAAAATTGCGTGGGTGCTCAAGCATCTATTACGCTACTCCAAGACTTCAAACATTAGAAATCATTTTCACATATATATTAGGTCTAGGTCTGGCACTGAGTTGGCTGGGTTGGTGATTTAGGCACAGTGTCCGGTCCATCAGAGGCACAGGGGAGGAACATTAAACTTTCACTCCACAGACAACATTTAAGTCTGGATGGCTGCTTGTAGCAACTGATATAACTATCAGATATTATGTAGTAATTGCCCAGCGTGTAATAAAATATCCCTTTCAACAGGTCGACAATGTAATAAAACCTGTTAATGTAATTAATTGCCAGATAACGTATTAATACCTTCAGCCTGATACTGTATTATCTTTTTGTTACACCCCTTACAGTGAATAATTAATACGGTCTTAAGATGTCGCTACATTATCTGGCAATTGATCACATTATCCACTGCTACACTGCTGCAGAGGGACACTTGGTAGACAACAAAGTAGATTCACCACCCTTATCCCTGGTCTGTCAGCACTGCCCATCTAACGTCACACAAAACTAAACAGTGCTCGGTGAAACAAGATGGTGTTCCTTCTTTTAACAGGTAAAAAAACACATATGAAAGTGTGAACGTCCATGTCTGGGGTTGGTTAGGTGGCTGTGACAATTGCGGGGACTCTGATGGTTGCTGAAGGTGCCTGATTTTCGTTCTCAATCTGATAGGTCACCTCAAGATGGGAGGCGGCGACGTCGGGCTGGTCTGTCATGGTGATTGGCTCATCCTCATCTTCCTGGGATTGTAGCTGGTCAAAGGATCGCTCCGCCTCTTCTGACAAGCGGTTCTCCTCATTCTCTTCTTCCTTCTGATGCAAGGAGATCAAGAGGAATTGTGTTCAGCTGGTTAACAAATACTCAACACCCCAAGTATGTTCAGTCTGAGACTACCACAGAACCAAGCACTTGGTCATGGTCACATACCTCTTTCTTCATCCTGTAATATTCATCAATGGCATACTGATATTTGGCTGATGTTATGCCAAAGAGGGAGGCCATCCTTTCCCCCAGGTAGTCACAAGCTGGAAGACAATTGGGAAAATCAGATAGTGGATACAGTCGATACAATACAAGCCTACAGAAACATGTTGCCCTCCAGCAACCTGTCTGGACCAATCAGTTAATGTTCCCATTACGTATGAGACAAAATTGTGTGGAAATTCAAAGAAAATTAGAAAATTAGAAAAGCTTAAATGTCTGTGAGAACCTATCCATTTTTCCAACTGACCTGAGATGGTGGATGTAGCGGCTCTCCACATGTAGAACCAGACGTATGGACCCCAGGTCATCTTCGACTGCAAAAAGAAACAGCCAAGATGGCGTTGGTCTGAACGCTTGAATGGAACATACAGTACAGTAGCAATATACATATTCTGGCTTTGCTCCTTCATGCATGCATGGACTCATTTGAATCATTTATGTCAATGCTCAAAAACACACACACACACACACACCCTTCCCCTGCCACCCCCAACCCCCCCACACACATTCTCTCACGCTCACACAGGCCTTCCCTATTGGTCCATGTTTCCTCACCCTCACCGCATCAACTGGGGCAGACAGCAGGTCTTTCTTCTCTGGCTCCTTCTCCTCGCCCTCCTCCTCGTCCGTGCTGTACTCCTCCATGGTCTCCCCGCTGGAGAAATGGATGACCCGACGAGGAGCCTTTTCCCTCTGCTGCTGCTGCTGCTCCTCTCGCTTCTCCAGCTCCCCCAGCTCCACACTCTCAAAGTCCTTGCCCAGGTTTGGGGTCTGAGGCTGACAAGCAAATACAGAGAGGGTGTGCCATTATGACATTGTTATTGGACTATGTTCTTAGGGCCATGTTAGTGCATCAAGATTAAAATGGGACCACTGTACAAAATCACTGCTGAAATGTAACATAACAGACAATTAGAAATTAACAGGAAATTGGCTTTGTTAATTAATCCACTATGCTCTGATTCTGTGTAAGCTATGTACGTGTGGTTCAGAAAAACGAATTACCATTTGCAGAGTAATATGACAATTAACCAGCTCGACACGACACAGCTCACAATTGGAGGAATGGCACAAGCTTTGAGTGACATAAACACAGATGATGATGATGATGATGATGAATTATTATTATATTAATGCGCACAGCACGGCGGGGGGAAAACTGAGAGCAACGTAACAATTGAGTCGGTTTCCTTACCTGAACCAGGTCCATGCTTTGGCCTATCGACACATTAACGTTGGTGAGATAGAGTGATATATCGGCCATTGTCGCTTTTCCCTTTGTATCTGTGGATGCTGCGCCCACCACGGCTGTCTGCTCCTCACAGCCGAACCCGGAAGTGCCGTGTATCCATGGGCGTGACGTCATTCAGGCGCCCGTTTGACAACATTCTAATTAATATCTGATCATGATAATTACCCATAAAACGTACAGCCCTGACGAAAACATATTCTAATCTTTCTGTACAATGCCTATAGGGAATTATAGCGCGTCTGTGGTATCCAGTAGTAAGTTAAAGTGACTGTTCGAATACGTTATATTTATTTATTTATTTATTTATCT
>CABFOS010127529.1:0-11250 GCA_900660315.1 Diretmoides pauciradiatus | reverse complement strand
AGAGAGAGAGAGAGAGAGAGAGAGAGAGAGAGAGAGAGAGAGAGAGAGACTGACTGGGTCGGGTCTGTGTTTACTTCCGGACTTGGTTCTAGAATCGGTTCAGGACGCAGCAGCTCTACTGGAACCTTTGAGCTAACGCGGTAGCCGTACAAGGCTTCATGACAGAGGGTACCGGGCTTGTCCAACAGGCATCCCGACACAACCTCATTCGGCGCTACTGCGGCGGGAAGGACATCCGTCAGGGACCGGGTGGAGAGGCCACAGAGACCGGGGAAGTGGACCGAGCCCGCTGCCCTGCTTCGAGCTCAACGTCCCTTCACTGCTGCTGCACTCCTCTCGCTACCAGCTAACAAACCGATCCGACTGGTGCTGTTGCTACTTCATGATCCAAAGCTAGCCGAGGATCACAACAAGGACATCCACAACAAGTTTCAGCGACATTTTTGATTTGACCAACCGGCTCCAGCAGGCGAGAGACCGGGTCCGGGGAGCGGGGGGGCAGGCAGGGCAGCGAAGGGTGGTGGCTGGATCCAAGTAGGGGGGTCGCCTCCAGCTCCTGGTGGATTTATCCCCTACCGGCTAACGTTAGCTAAGCTAGCTACAAAACACCATCATGGACTGGTTAATGGGGTGAGTACCGCTAACTCGGCTAGCTTAGCTTCACGACAAACTCTTCCTCTGACAGGTCGACCGGTCTGGCTGATGCTGCTGGGGGCCAATTCACCGCCTCCACACTCGAATCAAGCAAACGTCTCGTTGTATACTGTTAAGATTTGCCACATTAGCTTGTCGCCTAGCTTAGTGGAGCCCTGCTAGCCTAGCTGGGGCTGGGTAGCAGAGGCTCGTTCTGCAGCGGTAACCCAGCCTACAACATGTTACCCTGCCGATATTTTTGGGCATCTCTCCGTGGCCTGCGGCGGACTAAGCCAGCGCCCAGATTAGGTGGTGAGGACATCTCGTTTACAGGCCACTTTGCTGTGCAGGGATAGCGTATTTATAGGGTTATAGCAGCAAGTGGCTAACGTTAGCTGCCTGTCACTAGTGGTGCTAACGCGTTTATTCCCCCATGCAAGGTGCGTCTTCCCTGGCCAGCTCTTACTGAACTAATGTGAACACTCATGCTAACTTGGCTAACCTGAAACTACTAAATGAATTTAGCTGATTATAGAAACCCACAGGCCCCAGTCTAGTGAGGGACATGATGATAAACAAAACATTGCAAATGTTGAGCGGTTGCAAAACCCATTGATTTCTCAATAACGGTCTAGTTTGAGGTGCCCTAACAAGTGTAAGAAAAGGTGTTTGTGTGTGTGTTGGCATGATGAGGAGGTGGCACCTCCCTGGAATTGAAGCTGTTTTGGCTTGGGTCCCTGTAAGTCCTCAGTTTGGGTGAGAGCTGCTGGTCAGCACTACTGGATGGGGTAGATACTTGTAGATACTTCAAAGACCTTTGTATTTAGGCTTAATTCATGATATCAGTGTAAGTGTCATATCAATTCCTCCCCAAACCCGACTAGGTCTGTTCTCATAGAACTCTGATTTGCTTGATTATTGGCTTTACTTACACATTTACAATGCAAACTAATGTAAGTTACCTTGTATGGTCAGAGCCTAGTTCATATTTACATGTAAATGAAGGAGGAAGTCAATAAAGTTACAGTCAAAGCTTTTAATCTATAGTTGCTTTGGTATATTAACACATTTTCAGGTACCTATATAAGCCATCATCTCACACTGTGAGGCTTAACTCAGGGAAGCACAGCAGGCCCAGATACCTTTCTAGAGCAGAGTCCAGGAAATCAACACATCTGTTCTCTGTCATATCACAAAAGGATTTGAGTCACACGGTAAGGTGTGTCGCTGTCAGGCCATTCTCTTTTCTGACTATGTAGCTGGCTGGGCGGCTGCGATACTGTGTTGTGAGCAAAGTAGGGCAGGGTAAAGGAAGGGTGGAGGCCGTTGTCAGGGGTGGTTCTTCACAGTCTGACATTTTGGCTTAGAGATAACAGTGCAGCCCCTTGATACCCCCAGCAAAAATACCAGCCATTGTTGTACTAGTGCTGTTTTTTTCTAATCCCCCCCCACACATTTGTTGCCATCGCTTTGTTGATTGGTTCTTGCGTCAATAGATCTCATGTTCCTTCAGTTTTAAACGGTGTACCTCCTCATCCTTTATTTCACTCTGTTTTTTTTATTCAGTTGGTGCTGTCAGACCTGAGCTGGTTTGCTTAGTGATATGTAAGGAATTCAAGTGTAAGAGCAACACTCAATTAGGTCTTGCTGTCAGAGGGGGAGAGGAAAGGAAATAAGTACACATGGACTGTGAGAGACACTGTTGTGTAGAGTCCGCTTTGTAGAATCATTTCCATGAGATTTGCACGCACACAAACTGAGAGCAGAACCTGTCAACTGGCGCCCCTCCCATGTATAGAGGGACAGAGGTGAAAGAGCAGAGTTAAACCCAGGCAATCTGCCTGTGTGCTTGCTAACAGCCAGCCAATCAGCCAACCAACCACCTGGACTCCATCAATGGGTCTCATTAATGTAGCTGGTATTAGGAAAGGTGTCAGAGGTTATTTTAGTACACCATCCTTTGGACTAGCCATTGTGCTATCTTCTGAATGCTCTCAGAGCAAATGAGTCATGGTTATTTATATATTATTTATGAACTACATTTTTGTATTCATTACGAGAGGAGTAGGGTGCCTACGATGGCTGAAAGTCATTACTGTCAGTGTCAGGTCTGTCTATTCAATGCCCCCCCGTCCGGCATTTGTTTGTATTGAGATTTTGTGTTTTTTTGTATTCTAAAGGTGTGTGTTTGTGTATTGTGTGTGTGTCTGAGCTGAATGTATGCAGAGCCAGCAAGCATGCATCTAGCTTGCGTCACTGACAGAGCGGGGTCCATGAATGAGTTAACCAAGTGTGTAATCACTCTGAATACTGACCCAGGGTGAAGGACGACACAGACAGGACTGACGGAGAGAGAGATGTGGCATGAGGGGCAGGGAGGTGGAGCAAGAATATGACTGGAGAAAGCATGAGAGCGTAAGGATGATGGAAGAAAAGGTGGAGCGGTGAAAGAAGCTGATTTGGGAGAAATGGGAAGATGAAGAGAGGAAGGCAGGAGTGTGATGAATGAAAGAAGTGGAGTGGAGAGAAGAGAAAAGAGACTGATGAGGGAAGGGCAGAGATGGAGGTATAGGAGATGCCATGGTCCTGACTGATGGAAGATAAATGAAGGATGGAGAAAGGGGATCGGTTGATTAGAGAGAAAAATGGAGGAAAATGGGGTGGGACGGAGATTGGCTGATGGGGAAGGATGAAGCTCCCCAGGGAATCCAGTGGAAGGATGAAGCAAACGACAAGCCCATGATGGCCTACTAATGGCGGGTGGATTGAAGGAGGGAGGTATGGAGAAGGTCAGATGGGAGCTTATGGTGGGTGACTAATGCAGCAAAGCAGAATTTGTCCTCTGGTTTAAGCACGAGGCAGAAGGGCAGAGTTACTCGTAGGTGGCTGGGTGTGCAAGTGAAGCCTCTTGGTTGCATCTATGTGTATGTGGGTACGAAGCCTGTGTATTAGCTGTGTATTAGTCTAAAGCCCAAGCCAATGTGTGTTTCTATTTTTTCGGACCGAGAGAATGAATGCATCCTCTTGAAGCTGAATGACCTCATCCGTCCGGATTCAGAGTCAGACAGGACGTTACATCACAGGGGAGATCTAAAACCTACATGTGTCTTTTCCTGCGGGGGGAAATGGGCAGGCTTGACAGATGTTTAATCCCCTTGCTTTTGAGTGATGGGTTGGTAATGCTGAGAGGGGAGAGAGAGAGAACAAAAACTACAACAGCTAAGTGGAGCAGACCGTAGCTGCCTGACCTGCACAAGAGTCACATCTAATGTACACTTGCACTGCAGCAGATTTGACTGTATGGTACACTGCATCGCCAAAAGTATGCACAGACACCCCCTTCTAATTAGCAGATTCAGCTATTTCAGCCGCACCCATCGCTGACAGGTGTATAAAATCAAGCACACAGCAACTTTCAGTGTCACCGTCATAGGATGCCACCTGTTCAACAAGTCAGTTCGGCAAATTTCTGCCTTGCTAGAGCTGTCCCGTTCAACTGTTAGTGTTGTTATTGTGAAATGGAAACATTTACAAGTAGGAGCGACAACAGTGAAGCAACGCAAAGTTCACAGAATGGGACCGCCGAGTGCTAATGTGCGTAAAAACCGTCTGTCCTCGGTTAAAAGGTGTCCACATACTTTTGACCATGTAGTGTTTATAGACGGCATCGGATGAATGCAAATTATAGTATCAAACATTTAAGCTATATAGGCTTTGCGGTGAGCTGAAACTTGGTGTGTTTTTTAATTTTGGAGAGTGCAAACCTTGGGGTGCCATTTGTTCAGTTAGCCGGGTATTTGACTGCCTTTCAAACACAGTGTTGTTGTTGATGGCCTTGATCATTTTTTTTTCAGGAGAAAAAGTAAGGATGGAACATTGTTAGGAGAATTAAGGGAAGCGTTTATGGGTATGTGTCTGATTATGAACATCTCACAGATGAAAGTGAAAGTGCCTTTGAACAACTGCCACTGCCAACTGCTCCAGTTTAGCCGCTCAGGGGCCAACAGTACAAGACTGGGTGTACTGGGCAGTGTGTGTGCGTGTCTGTAACCCTCCCTCCCTCTACAACACCCCCCCTCCCCTCGGTTGTCGCTGTGAATAAGACTGCTTGAACTGTTAGATAAGAGCAAGGTAATGTCAGGTGATTGGTACACTGCCTGCAATAGACAGAAGAGGGGAATTTATGAGATCCACTTACAGGCTAAACTTCCCCCTACTTTGGGAAACATCTATTTCTTATGCTTCTTGTGTCTGGGGGTTTCACTTTGAGTAATAACCCTTCATGCTCTTGACTCATGTGGTGTATACATAGAGGCTCTAAATGGGGATGTTGCACTCCGCAGCCCTGTCCTCATTCAACCCGCGTGCCTTATTTCCATCTCCACCACACACACAATTGCACACACGGTGCAACAGCCCAGGTGGCTGTTTCCGCTGCGTGCGTCGCGGATGCAGTGTTGATAATAGCCTGTGACAGATGAGCAGGCATCATCTCAAAGCATTCACCTGCTCTAGACCGGAAACTACAGTGTTGCTCGGACTGGTCTTGCAATGCAATTTTGTTTTCCTGTCCATTTCGAGCTTCACAATCATTCGCACAGACACAGAGGAGTTCCTCGGTAGAGTGAGTGGTTATTAGGATTGATCTGAGGGCTGTGTAGCAGACCAGTTTACCAGAAGGCCTCGCTGTCAGTTTGTGAAAGACCCATTAACTGGCCTACTACTGTTGCAGTGAAGAGAGCTTCTGTTGGCTTAACCCTCTTATCAGAGCCCACTGTAGGAATCCCACTCTATTAAGAATCAATTTATTGTGTCTGGCACTAAACTTATTTTACAACTACAAATCCAAGGCAGACCAGGCCAAGATTTTTAAGCATGCAAGCTAGCCAAGCCTTTAAGGAACAGGACATGGTGTAGTGATCCGAAATGACCCTGTGTTGTGAGTGGCAGTTAGCCCAGTGTCCCGACAACATGTTGACTCACCACAGATTTCCCACCCAAAATTTTTGGACAGACATACCATACCCGTTTTACATAAAACAGTTGACTTGCAAAAGTGACACAGAACGTCTGCATACAGTTTATTAACATATCATTCAGTCAAGAAGGCACTTGTGTGTGTGGATCTGGGCTCAGCAGCTGTTTATCAAACTTGAATCTAACTGGCATTAAGTCTGTGGAGTCAAGTGGCTGTGGAATCCAGGTTTCCCAAAAGTATTCAGCACTATATGATGCACATGAGTTTACAGTGGAGCTCTGCTGCTTTAGGGGAATCGGGGCTCTGGCCTTGGGCTCAGTTGCAGGCATCAGGCTATTCTACCGTGATGTGCTGCTGTGCTAAGGGACTCACTGGCTGGCAGGAGTACTGGTTAGTTTGTTTACTCCAGAAAAGAGCATTTTCAGTTTCAACCCTCCAACTTGCTCTCTGTCTCTCTCTCAGTCTTCCTCTCTCTATCTCTCTCTCTCTGTCTCCCTCAAATTCTCTCCCTCTCTCTCAGGACACTGATGTGTAGAGACGTTTGCGTGCTTGGCTGCTGTCCCTGCTGGACTGCTCAGCCGCACAGTGCAAGTAAGGGTTGAACAGGCCCAAGGCGCTCCCAGCTCTTGCAGGGAAATGGTTAACAACAGAAGCTAGCAGGGTGTTAACAGCATTCTGAACTGAGCGTGACTGCAGGTAGGACGATAACCTACATGCAGGGTAGCATTGCTCATTCTATATGTATCTATCATCCTGTTCCCGTGCTCTGCCTTCACGTGTCTTCGGATGGGCAACAGACCTCCTTGGCCTTCCCTTGCCATTCCTTCCCTGGAGGGGAAGGAGTCCTGGAGTCTAAACAAACACGTCCTCAGCTGCCCTCCCTGACATCAGTCCCCTTCTTCTACCAGTTTGTGGTGGCTTTAGCTACGAACAACATCACTAATTCATCAGGGCCGTGTTCTTATTTTTGGAAGAGAGAGGATGAACACTAGTTTCTCATGTGAGGAAGAAGCGTCACTCTGCGAGATCCGACAGAATGGCAGAGATGGTCGCAGCATGCAGGCGAACAGTACAGCACAGCCCTCTAGCATAGCATACTAACTACAGCAACACCGTCTGTCAGCACGCCATCACTTTACATAGCAGCAAATTAAAGCAAACTAATGGTGGATGTAATTTTTCATGTTTGTGTGCATGGTCTTATTCACTCTCCTGAAACTAGTAATTAGTCTCATGGAGATTCTTCCGCTTCCCCAGTACCACAAAGCAAAAGGTGAGAAGCAGAGCCGTTGCCACACCGCAAAAGCTCAGCTGTCATAGTTCAGAGGTGGCGATGACTTCAGGTTTCATAGAAAGGTGACACCCAGTGCCGGTAGGTGATCTAGTAACAGCCACCATGACTAGCGAAGTGTTCCGAATCACAGAAATTATTGCACGTCTTCACACTAGCAATCTAATACTGGCTGGTTAACTTGCTAAAGCTATTGTCCCTTAGTGTTGCAGTGCAGTCTTGAGCCAGCTGACCTCTGAAGAGAAGCTCTTAGTGAATGTGTTTGTCAAGTGAGCCTCCCCCAGGCTTGGAGACAGGGTACTGTATCACGGAGTGTAGTTTTTAGTACTTTGGTTCAACACCGAGAGAGATATAAAGGCTCTATTGAATGCCTCTCGAGGAGGTAAATAGCCTGGGTACAAGAACACACACACACACACACACACACTCCTGAGTAAACACTGCTGTACTCTCTGGGCTGTCTCTTGAGACGCCTCTCTACCTCCCTGTCTTCCCTTCTCTCCTTCTGAGGCGGGAACAGGGAGAGGCCCAGAAATGAATGTGATACCAGAGTGACTCGGCAGTTTGCCTTTTACTGAATATGCATAAGTGGAGACTGAGAATTTGTATGTATACTTGTATTCATTTGTTTTTTAGTACTTGAGATGGAAATTCGGCCTGTGTTCTTTGGTGAACTTCTCTGTCTGTATGTTTGAGTGAAGTTGATATTTAAAAGGCATGGGGGCAGTACATGCTGTGTGAGTACAGTGCAACCCAATACTATGATAGATCAACACCCTGCTTGCACAACCTGGATAGGATACCTGGAGCTGGCTGCTCTTTTGAAGCTTCTCCGCCCACTCAAATCTGACCTATCAGCTGTTGGCAGGTTGCTGTCTCAAACGTGCAAATTACTTACTTAACTTCAACTCAGCAACCTACTGAGCCTATCATCCAGTTAGACGCACACTAGTAGTTCCTTTCTGGGATATGCCACTTGAGTATTATTTTAAAGATGATCCTCATTTTTGGTCACTGTTGTGTTCAGCTCCTGGCTTGGCTCGGGACGTGTGTTTGTGTGTGTTGCCTCTGTTTTACTTGGCAGGAGAGTGGAACCATGCTGTGACTGTGTTTACTCTTTCGTAACGCTCTGGACAGCCCTGCCCAGGGCCCAGAACTGGCACTGCCAACGGATGGAGGGAGGGAGAGAGAGAGAGAAAAGAAAAGACTGACTGAGGGCGGGAACAGTCATATGATTACTAATCAGCCGGTCTCTCTCTCTCTTTCTTTCTTTCTCTCTCTCATATGCTTGCATGTCTTGTTGCTTGTCAAAGGGGGGCATTTTTTTCAAACTTTTTTTTTTCCATTTGTGAAGCACAGGGCCGATGTTGCCACACAGATTCTGGACTCCACTGGCCCCTCCATAGCAGCACCATCGGCCACAGGCCTGGGAGCAGCTACTGTGCTGTCAAAGAGTATCATATTCATGGCCTGCTGCCTAGAGCTGACTGAAGATCGGCTAAAATAGGCTGAAACCCCCACAGCAGGATTTAGGGTTGTTTTTGCCACCCACATGCACAGGACCCCTGCAAAGAATTACAGCAGCATTTGCACATTTCAAGGTTGCTAAGCCTTGTATCAAACTCTCAGGTTATGCCCTCATTAAGGCTGGGCATTATTTTGCAGTAGTACTTGCAATATTTCGAATTCGGCACTGGCTCTAAAACAACATTTTGTTTCATGAAAATACCCTCAAACTAGAACCCTTTTTTATCATTAGGCTACTTTTGAATCTTGTCAAGGCCTTTCAATATGTTTTAATGCTGTAAATTTGATGAATCAGTACAGTACTGCATTGCCGATAATACTCTTATTAGCATATTATGCCCTATTACCCTACAGTCACTGTATGGTGTCTGTGCATCTTGTATTTATGTGTGCTGGGTGTGCTGACATGGTTTTGTCTGTGAGCAGGTGACCTGTGACTCTGAAGGAAGCTGTGCCAGTCCATGGAGTCTGGGACAGGGACAGCTGGAGGGACCTGTACCCATTGATGGCACGGCGGTCTCTGTGCCGCTCGTCCTCCTGGGTTTGCTGTTGAGAGGATGTAAATGCTCCTGACTGCGAATGACTACGACCTTTGAGCATCAGAGTTGGGCTGGGTCATGCCGAGAGAAGTGAGGAGTAAAAGCGGGTGTGTTTTAAAAGAATAAAATAGAGTTGAGATGTGAAATGTAGGGGGGGGATGGGGAGCTGTAGCATTGCAAATTCAAAACACCAGAGCGAGAGCAAGAGGAGAAAGAGGGGACAGAGGAAGAGGAGGGCAGCTGATAAGGAGGAGAGCAGCAGGAGAATATACTGTAGAGAGGGCAGCGGCAGAGGGGTAAAGAGCAAGGGAAGGAGAAACGATAGTAGCACAGAGGCGATGGGTGAGATATGGTGATAAATGGGAAGCGGCGGTGAGGGTCAGAGAGCTAGATTAGAAACAGCAGAGGTCTGCAATAGAGGACAGAGAGGGAGATTTAACAGCAGGGGCCCGGCCAGCCTGTGCCAGAGAGAAAAATGGAGTTTGTAGCTGTGTGCAGGTCAGAGGGAGAGAGAAAGCCGACAGAAGGAGACAGAATGGGGGTGAAAACCAATCACTAAAACCCATTGGATACCTTCTCTCATCCTACATTTGTCTGTCATCCTAGCTTGCTGCCCAAAACTGTAAAAACCAGATTTTGACTCAGTAAAACAGTAGGTCCCCATTCAGCCAGTACACAGACGTACATGTTCCTGGAGGACAGAGCAGCTCACTCTTGGTGATAGTTTTTTACCCCCACCCAGAAGTACTTTGTAATTGTATGAAACTGTGGTGTAGTTGGCTCCTCAAGCTAGGTTTTTGGTTGAGCTGTGAGCGGCTAAATCGGTGCAGAGTTGGTGGGCTGCTAGCATTGTTGTAGCTAGCTAGGTTTGTCCTTGGTGGCTGAGGCTAGGCCGCTAGGCTGGTCTGAACTGTAATTGGATTAGAGAGCTGTGCGTTGCATCAGGCAAGGCAAGCCGGGCACACACACACACACACACACACACACGCATACACACTTGAAAAGTACACATCGCTGTAGGGAGCCAAGTTCCGCTTAGTCCTGGAGGCAGTCAGAATAAAGCAGGGCCTGGTTTACTCTCCTTTTCCTTTCCTCTGCATCCCTTTATTATCTTTATCCCTTCTTAATCACCCCACCCCGGTTGTATTTGTATATGTGTGGGCATGTACGTGGATATGTGTGAAAGCGGGCGTTTGTGTGCACATGTGTATATTATTCCCGTACCATGGATACCCTCTCCAAATGGGATTACACTAGGACTTGAGTCCGACCCATGCTGAGAACACGCGGGAGAGACTAAGTGAAAGGAGGCAGAAAGAAAGAGAGAGGACATGATAGATGTGAGGAATAAGAAGTCCTATTTGGTTATTGTTCAGGAGAGGATAGCTAGTGAGTTGCTCTTGACCGTCTCAGATGTGAAATTCCTGTTTGGCAGCTCCGGACAGGAAGTTGAAGGTGATGTCATGGGTGTGGTGTGCATCCTGGTTCCCTGGTTAAATGTGTGTAGGCCTATCTCTGAATGGTTTCCTTCACTACACCATCAGCTAGGCAGAACTGGATAGAGGTCATTTTAATTTTTACAGATTTTTCTAACTCAGTTAGGCTTTAACTGGCTACAGTGTGTTTCTCATTCTCTCTGTCTTATTCACATGTCATGTCTGAGAACCAAGTAATCATGGTTCTCCCACGACTGTCAGTGAGACATTTTTCAGTATTTGTTCAATGTTTATGTTTATATTTACAGTTTACATTTGCGGTATTTAGCTGATACTCTTGAGGGATTGCAATGGTAGAATAAGCTTAATCACCAAATAACCAACATTACAAGCAACAAATGGTAAGGAGTGCAAAGGTCTGAGTGATGATGCTCTGTCAATATTCCTGAGTGCATGATCATGTATACGTGCCAGGAAAATAAATGCAATATAACCTTAGGGAGAGAGATGACTATATCTGTCTGGCCAAGGAAGAGCGTAAGCTGTACTAAAAGCTGCCAGGTGTTATGTTGCAAACTCTAACTGTTAGACAGGGTGTGGCCGAGTGTGATTTCAGGATAGTTGGACAGGTTCAAACAAGCGGCGTGTGCGTGTGTGCGTGCATTACCACAGACATGTGAATGTGGTCGGGGCAAGATGCTAGAGAGTGGAGAGGCATCAGTAAGATTAGAGAGAGACAGCGATAGAACGAGGCCAGGCTTAATAGCCAACAGGCCAACACCAGCAGCCATATGTTTCATATGACACATATGGCTGCTGGTGTTGGCCTGTTGGCTATTAAGCCTG
>CABFOS010127525.1:0-15330 GCA_900660315.1 Diretmoides pauciradiatus | reverse complement strand
GAGTTTTTCCTTGTTCTTTGCTGAGGGTCTAAGGTTGGGGGGTGTTGTGTCAAACTTTGGGCATTGTGAAGCCCTTTGAGACTGTAATGGTGATTAAGGGCTATACAAATAAAATTTGATTGATTGATTGATTGATGATGCCGTGTGTCTTACCCGCCTGCTCCACTGGGCGTGTATGCTATGTAAGCATGCTGCTTACCTCAGTCCCACCTGTCACTGCTAGGATCCAAGCTAAACCTTTCTACCCACCCAACATCCCCTTCACACGCAGGCCACTTTACCTCACCTCCCACTAGTTGCCATACGCCGCATTCCGGGGGGGGGTCGTGTAATCAACCTAAGGGCTATACAAATAAATTTGATTAATTGATTGATACCCCAGTGCCATGCTGGGTCGTGCCCCTCACCCCACGGGGGATTTGCCCTTCCCCAACGCCAAGCTGGGTCGCGCCCCTCATTCCATGGGCTCAGCAATCCCTGCTCCCCCATCTTGCCCCTGGCCACCAGCTGGCCACTCCAGCATCCATCAGAGGAGCCAGCCGCTCACTCCCTGCCATCTCATCTAGCTGAGCACACACCCCGTCCATGCCAAATCGCCAGTAAGGCAGATAAAACATCACCGCGGAATTCACGAAACACGCGAGAAGCCTCGTCTCGTCTCGTCTCGTTGTCCTCCGCTTATCCGGGTCCGGGTCGCGGGGGCATCATCTTCAGCAGGGAAGCCCAGGAAGCCCTCTCCCCCGCCACTTCCACCAGCTCTTCCGGGGGAATCCCGAGGCGTTCCCAGGCCAGCCGAGAGATGTAGTCCCTCCAGCGTGTCCTGGGTCGACCCCGAGGTCTCCTCCCGGTTGGACATGCCCGAAATACCTCCCCAAGGAGGTGTCCGGGAGGCATCCTAACCAGATGCCCGAACCACCTCAACTGGCTCCTCTCGATGTGGAGGAGCAGCGGTTCTACTCTGAGTCCGTCCCGGATGTCCGAGCTCCTCACCCTATCTCTAAGGCTGCGCCCGGCCACCCTGCGAAGGAAACTCATTTCAGCCGCTTGTATTCGCGATCTCGTTCTTTCGGTCACTACCCAAAGCTCATGACCATAGGTAAAATTGAATTTATTCATAAAAAAGATTCTAATATATGCACCCACCTGAAAAAAACAACAACAAAAAATATTTTTTTCGTTTTAGTGTTAGATATCTAGATATATTATTGATCGCTATCAGGATCGCCAGAAAATTTCAACAAATATAACAAAAAGTGTCTCTGAACAAAATGACCTACCCTGCATTTAAAGGGTAACTTAACACTTTACACTTTAACCCTTATAAAAGAGGACTTTTGTTCTATGGCTGATTTATTTTCTCTAGCTGTTGTGCAGAAACTTTGGATGGGATTTCCCATTTCCTGTTTTGTCCTTAGTCAGTCACAGGCAGAAGCCTGTAGACTATACTCCGCTTTGAGCTACGTCCTTAGAAACACAACTGTATGAGAACATTGTTTTTGCAAGATGTTGCTCTTATTGAAGTCATGATGCTGTGACTGGGACGGCCCTAACCTCTCTTCCTCTCACCCAGCCATAGCAACAGCACTGGATATTGGACTTTCCAACTGGAGCTTCCTCTTCATCACCATCAGCCTGTAAGTTTGTGTATCTACATCCAGGACTGAACCCGTGAGTAGCAGTCTGAGTTTTGGAACTATAATAAGTAAGGACTTTTCATAAAAAGAATCAAGAAAAAAGCAGTGAGTGGGCAGTAAAGGCTGTTGGGGCAGATTTTTGTTGATCCTGAAGGGCCATTTTGGACAGAAGGTAAAGTTTAGAGTTAGACTAAAGGTTAGGGGTAGGTTAGAGAGTTGAGCCTAGGTATGAGTTGGTAAGAGACATAGTGAATGAATGCAGCCAATGGAATATCCTCACAAGTACGGTAATATGTGTGTTTCACTGCTGCATGACCACACATTTATGTTGCAGATTGTTGAGCTAAATATTGTGATGTAGTGATATATTACAATATTTGTGGGTATTTTCCCCCCAGATAATTTCCTCCTCAGAACCTGAATAAAACTGGAAATTACAGTCATCAGTATTTCTTTCCTTTCTGTGGTTCTGCAAGCATGTGCAGTGTGTACATGTATATTATCTGTGAGTGAAGTTTGTCCTTTTTGTCCATCAACAAAAGTGGAGTAGACTCCTGAAGTTGTAATTCACATAACTCTAGGCTCTTGTTTTGTTTCTTAATATACTAACATTGTGTGTGTGTTACTTAAGGTACACCATGACAAAGTCTTCAGCAGTGCTCTTCATCCTCTTCTTCTCCCTGGTCTTCAAGCTAGAGGAGCCGGTGAGTGAACATTTGGTTCAAATTGAAAAAAAAAATCCATTAAATTAATGTTAATCAGCCAAAACCCACACAATTTAAATAGATAACTAGATAAATCAATCAATACAACAATGGCAAGAAAAGACAGGAACAATCTATCATTCATTCATATCGGCTAGAGTTGAACCTGAAGTCCCCAAGACACAGGACACGTAGTTTGCAGGAGACATTCACCAAACCAAATTATTGACAGAACTGGAGAGAATCAAGCTGTAAAAGTGTGCAGAGCTGGTAGAGGAAAACCAAGAAGACTTGAAGCTGTAATTGCTGCCAAAGCACTGAATAATAGACTAGACATAAAACACTGAAACAGTATTTATGTCCGCTATAAAATGCTCCTCCCTCCTGTAGGCATCTTCTTCATTTTGATTTGGTTGTGAAAACTCTTTCTGTCTCGCTTCTAAATCACATCCCCTCTCTTTCCCCCCCGCTGGACCAGAACCCGTTCCTGATCCTGGTGGTCTTGCTGATCTCCAGCGGTCTGTTCATGTTCACCTTCGAGTCGACCCAGTTCAACTTGGAGGGTTTTCTCATGGTGCTGATGGCCTCCTTCATAGGGGGCATCCGATGGACCCTCACCCAGGTCCTCATGCAGAAAGCAGAGCTGGGTCAGTAGTGAGTCACTGCTATGTAGTAATGTACGTACACTAATGCCTCCGCACGGCAGTGACCAACACAATGACAAGTCCTCATGTATTCACTCCTCGACCAGTACTCGTATTGTACTAGTTTGCTGTGTACTTTGTATCATGTTGGAGAACATTGTGTCATTGTGTATGGAGTAAATGGCGTTAGAGAGCCTAATGACATTTTTGACTAAGTAAACATTTTGGTAAGAAATGCCCCAAGGGGTTGGATTGATTAATAGCATAATGACATATCCTTGTCCCTTCCTCCTCTTTAACCCTCTGTTGCACCTCTCCTCCCTCCCTCCAGGCCTCCAGAACCCTGTAGACACCATGTACCACCTACAGCCCCTCATGTTCATGGGCCTCTTGCCCCTCTTCCTGTATAACGAAGGTGAGATGTTTCTTCGGCTGCGGATCGTCAGCCTCATTCTGTTCAGCTTATTATTGTAGTCAACAAATCCCTGTAGCCCTAATTATGGGCTTAAGTTAAACAAAATACATAGGTGTCATTCTGATAATGAGCCTGTTATTTATATTAATTATATCAATTAATTGCATATCACTTGTGATATATTTTCTCATGTTTATGACTCAGCTGAGATTCTGTCTGCCTTTATATTGCCTTTATTTATCCCCACAGCCAATAATCAGTCTAAAAATCCTCCTTAATCCAATCCAACACTTACTGTTAAAGGGTAACTTAGGTATTTTTCAACCTGGACCCTATTTTCCCATTACCTTATTTCTACGTGTCTGATGGGAACAAGAATTTTTGAAATTGGTCAAGTATTGAGCAAGCGGTTAGCCGCTAATCACACTGCAATGTAACCCTTTGGGGCAAGTTCGCCCCTAAATGTACGTATGTACGTACGTACGTTTTTTTTTGTCACTGACAGGCTCCGATTGTTATTATTAGTTATTATTAGTGTCTGACAGGATCCTGACAGAGAAATAAAATGTTTTTCTTTACCTTTCACTTGATCCGGTCTGTTGTTATTGTGTTAGCATCCATTTGTAGCCCAACTAGCCACAAGCTTCAGCGTGTCTGTCTGTCCTCTGTCTCCCTGCAGGGCTGAACCTCAGTACATCAGACAAGTTATTCCGTGCAGAGCTCTCTCCTCTGCTGCAGTCTCTCTTCACACTGAGTATGGGCGGCTTGCTGGCCTTCGGCCTGGGCTTCTCAGAGTTCCTGCTCGTCTCCCGAACCTCCAGCCTCACTTTGTCCATATCAGGGATCCTTAAGGTCAGGGTGACATCCAGTCTTACTTTAATTCCATCCTTCATTCCCCTTTCTTTCCTTCCTTCCTTGCTTCCTTCCTACATTAGTACATTGGCCGTTTGCCGCTCTAATCTGCCCTCCCTTTTATTCTGCTTCTCTTGTAGGAGATTTGTACTCTGGTGTTGGCAGCAGATCTGATGGGAGACAAGATGACGACTATCAACTGGCTGGGGTTTGCCGTGTGTCTGTGTGGCATCTCCTTGCATGTGGGGCTCAAAACCTATTACTCCAAAAGTAAGAATTCCTTCTACTGTTTTTGTGTTTCAGTTGTGCTTCTCAAAAACATCAAATAACCTGCCACTCCATTAAATACTAGTCCATTAAAAGGTACTATATCTCAAGGGTTTTATGCACAATATAATGTACTGATTTATATGAGAAATGTTAATGTTGGGATGTTTTTTCCATCAGATAAGGGCCCGTCTTTAAGACAGCTAAGCAGTAAGAGCCCAGAGCTGGAGCTGCCGTTGCTGCGGCAGAACGGACACGAGGGCGAGGATTCAGCTGCTGATGAAGATGAGGAACAAGAAATCACTCTACATTGACACTACAAGTCAGGGACAGCAAAGCGTCGGATCGTTATCGTAGTACTGAAACAATTTCCTTCCTTTGCAACTTTGTCTTCTGATAGTTTCGATAGTGACGCCGCAGGAAGGAAGGTTCCTGTCGGGCTTCCAGACACAGCCAGAAGGGAAGAGCCTCTTCAGCTTTTGGTTTCCACCGACCACGTCTTACGCTGCTTTCCTGCAGTCTGGATATTCTGTGACCCCCCCAGGGCCTCTTTACTAATGGTACAGTAACTGAAGACTGTTGGAACGTGACAGAAGTTATGGGCTGTTGCTTTAGGGGAGCTTCAAAAAAATGTAGCTAATACATGCAAGTGTCAAAAAAAAAGATGTATTGAAAGAGGAAGAGTGTTACGGCATACAAGGGATAGCCTGACACCTTGAATTGTAGCGGGTCGTTTTGCTTTACCAGATACTTGTCACATTTTAGGGGGAATTCTTGAAAATTGGCATGTTTGAATTGCTGGTATTTTTTAAAACCAAGAGCTAGATACAGGAGCCTTTTGAGAGTCTTTCATCGTATGGGTTTTTTACTTCTCCAAAGGGTGAAAAGTCAGGGGAGCAGGACAGGACTATTTGGAGAAGTAAAAAAAAATACGATGAAAGACTAAATTTGCAGGAATCTAAAGGATAATGTGACAATGTGACAAATGTCTGGTGAAGGGAAATAATGAGCTAACACTAAAAATGTCAAAGCATCTCTAATCCATACAAGGAGCAATATCAAACAACCTTCAGATTACATGAGTTCTTTCTGCAAAGTACATGGCCTGGTTTCCAAGAAAAAATCCTTTCATTTCAATCATTAAATCATTTAGGGTTGGATAAATTCGACGTGATATTCAGTTCTCTAACACACAGTCTCTTAGATATGTGTACAACATTTTGCAGTGGTGCTTCTATGTCAGTCATGTGATGAAAACTGAGAGGCAGTTTAATCTGAATGGACCGATCATAATATGTCATACTGAAATAGGTAAACATTAAGTTATCATTCTGGGTGCGTCAGCTACCTGGATTGACATTCATTCTTCCGGGTGTACAGTTCAGAGCAATTTAACCAGAAATGGTGGTTGTGCATTGCACCGTGAGATGGGCCGGAGGTTTCGAGGCTGAAACGCTGCATTGGAGACGTCTCAAGGTGGTTTTAGGGTTTACATCCTAATACTGTGACATATCAGGGAAGTGGTCATATTTGTTTCATTGAGGTTAATTCAAAATCAAGTTTTCAACCGAATCAAAAATCAAGTATTCATTCTGATTTTTTTTTTCAATAAACTTGAAAACCCTTCAAAAGGTTTGAAGGTTGTTGCAGCACAGAAGATTTGTTCTGTACTGGCTGAATTGGAAACAAATGGCCTCTAACGTTGTGACTCATTTGAAGTAGCATGAAGTGGCCAAACCTCAACGTGCCTTGTGTTACTTAACAGCAGAGTACCACTAACACTCAAGAACATGCAGCTATGTTAAAAGCCATTCAAGAAATCTGTTTTTGATTGTTTGATGATAAATTATGTGTTATGTAAAACACAGCATTTTTGCAATATGATAATAAATTCAGTGGAAGACTGAAGTTTACATAATATGTATAGTGCACTTCAACATGCCCTTCTCTTAATGCCATATTAACTTGGTAATTTACTACCATACAAACCCTAACCCCCTATTAGATCTACCCATTAGGAGTCAGCATGCTAGTAGCAGGAGCTCTCATCATGGTAATTGAGTTTATTTAGTATATAAACCCTTAGTTATCTGTGGCCCTGCAGGGAGCACAGGCCTCATTCATTCTGACAGTCTGACTGATTTGTAATCCATTTACGGTAATAAATTGAATTCCCAACCCTAGTTTAGCCTCAGTTACGGTTACGTTCCAGCACAGCTGTTTGGATGTTGTGTCAGCGTGGACTAATGCAGTCTTCACTAAACAAATATGAACATGAGATAAATCAGTGTTCTCTCTAGGCCATGGCTTTCATTCCTAGCTGATGAGTGATCAATGAAAATGCAGTTTCTTTAATCTGTTGCACCCAGCAGTTTGCAGTGTAGCAGTTTGACAGATGGAGGGTTAGACCAGTGATTCTCAACCTTTTTTTATATCAAGGACCGCACATTTAGTCCACATTTGGGCCACGGAACCCATTTGATGAGATGTTGTCTCTCAGACCCAAAACTGAGAATATTTTTATTGTTAGATGTGATTTTGTCCAGAACTCAATAACTGTCTGTATTATACAGAGAAACTGATCAAAAGTCATACTTCTACATTCTCTGATTGTGTTAACTTCTTGTAAATGAAATAATACTGATGTTTAACAATTCATCAGTTTGCTGGGGACCCCCTGGGACGCACTCAATGACCTCTGGTGGTCCGCATACCCCACATTGAGAACCAGTGGGTTAGAGAACTATAGCAACAATATAATAGGTTTTAGAAGGACACTATACAAATATCATAGCATCACTATGGGACTGTTATCATGATAGGAATGTTACTAGGTACATTATAATAATATATTATAGGAATGATATAGTAGTACACAACAGACACAGACACACACACCAAGCAGGAACGTTACACTCTTGTCTTCAGTGTGGGCGCTCTTGTGCCTTGTCCGACCTCAGTTGAGCCTTGTTTGCTGTGGAGGGTTTCCTAGTTCTCCTCCAGACTACCACGCCCATGTCGGGCAGCAGGAGGGCCGATCCCCGGGGAGAGCTCAGGTTTCACCCAGAGAGATAGGACCTGCTGCCTCAGTGTTTAGCGGAACTGGTGCGTGTTGACATCCCACCTCTGGAATGCTCCGCGGAGACTCTCTGAGGGAATAACCCGGGACCCGCCAAGCAGCCAGGTAAGCTCTCACCTGACAACATGTCGCCGGGCTTCAACACCGCAGAGGAGACGGGACAGAAATGCGTAGGAAACGGGACAGATGCGGTCCTCGGTTCTGATTGGCTGAGTCACGGTCGGAAAATAGCTGACAAACGCACACCTGTGACCGCAGAACCGCTAACGTACGCAACTTAACCACTACTAATAAAAATTAATTGTAAATAAGAACATGCAAATATTAGTGGTTCACTCCTGTTTTTTTAAAAAGCAACACGCCACCGGACATAGTTTGCAGAGATTTTAGAGCAGCTCAAAGGCGTTATCAAGGTTAGTAAAAACCCTTAGCAGATGTAAAACCACTGTGAAGCACTGCCTCTAGCGGCTTGTTGCTCTAATCACCACTCATACCTGCACTACACTTGCTTGGTGGAAGAGTGTTACAATGCAGTGTTTTACCTTGTGCCTGTTAGCTGTCAAAATCCATAAAGCACAGCCTAAGTTGTTGTTGTTGTTGTTGTTGTTGTTGTTGTTGTTGTTGTTGTTGTTGTTGTTGTTGTTGTTTTACCCTAGTAGACCTCAGTATAAAGGCACAACTTAACATGCATGTCTAAAGTATAGGGGATGTGCTGGCTTCTGCACTGTCCTTGAATAGGACATACGAATGTGAAGAACAGAAATTAAATCTGTGCACAAACTCCATCTCCAAGGCTATAGACAGTGATGCAGTAGTAAATAAAAAGGTGTTTCCTACCAATCACCCTTTATGTGATGTGATTGAGCATGAGGTAAAAACAGGCCTCCGAGGGCTAACGGTGCACATTCTTCTTCCATCCCATCATCAACACCTGGTTGATCTGCTGAGTCTTATGGAGCTCAAGTTGTCTCTTCCCAGTGAGATCACTTTAAAAGCAGAAAAGGCTTCATCAATGAATAGTGATATTGACTTGAGACCGCACTGATCCCATTGATGTTAACAACTGAACGCGATCAACTACAGATGCCCAATACTCGTATCGGATATCAGACCAGTGTCAGTCTTAAATATTGGGTAATATCCCTTCAAATTCTACAATGTGATACCAAGCAGCGCACATGTCAATACAAGAAATACAAGTGAAATGTACATTTTTGTCATCTGGCTGGATCAGTTTAATGGAGAGCAATAGACTAAATCTAGCTCTTTTCTCCAGTGACCCCCAAAATGATCTGTATCTATATTTTTCGGTCAAAGTGGAATGTGGACAATATAGACTAGATCAGTATCCAGTATAAGCTAATAGTTTAATTATCAGAATTGGAAACTGTCATTGATGCATCGCTTGTAGTACTGATGAAGCTTGCATTTCTCCTTCAGTAGGCCTTGTATAGTTTAGTTCAGTGTGTAGTGCTGACTGCACAAATAAATAAACGAGATAAATTTAGGCATGTCTCGATTTTTAGGGTTCCTCTGCTGTGGTAGCCGGTGGTCATTCGATTGCATGCACCCAGAACACTCAGGGAGGAAGCTCCACAATCCCTCTGGGGTGTTGACAACTACAGTACAGTAGATCCACTGTCATTGCATAACAGCGTCTTTCTTTCCCTCTGAGTCTGACGAACAGAGAGACAGGTATGTGTGATATATACGGCTGAAGTACAAAGTCAGACTTTACAACAATCAGGCAAGCTGCTACATGTGAAGCACGAGAAAAGAAAAGGATGAGAGCGATAGTCACGTCATGTACATGATGGGTGTCAACAGGTCTGATTGGTATTAGTCTCTAGACAGGCTGCAAGTGCTGTGAAGCTATGAGGAATACACACAGATGGAATTCTGACTCGTAAATGAGTTCAAACTGATGCAAAGACTTGCTGGGGAATGACAGATTTAAAATTTAAAAAACATTTGACATCCAGGAGTTTCCTGGTATGACTGATATGATTTTGTCTCTTCTTTTGTATCATAACATAACATCTAACAAAAAGTATCTACAAACCTTTTCCAGGGTGCCTGCAGGTCCTGAGAAAGTCTAAGTTATATTATATGAACTGATGATCAAATAAAAGCAAGTATTGAATTCAGTTTTACCAGTCATTAAGATGTGGGGGTGATATGTTGCACTGTTCTTGATATGAGAAATGAGTCTTATGCAGAGAATATTCCAATAGGTGTACAGTTTTTAATCATATACTTCATTCTAACAGGCATTAAAATGGTCTTAAAAAGTCTTAAATTTAAGTTGATGAAACGTGCAGACACCCAGTTTTTTATACTACCGATGTTATTTGACAGCGTCACACTACACCAGCAGTGTACTGCTGACTCCATTGACCTCTGCTCTACTGAACCACCCCAGGTAGTTTCTGTCATCATTTCCCTCTCAGGGCTGTGGACCATGCAGCTCTGTCCAACTTGCCTCCTTTGGTAAACAATGTTTTTATTCACAAATCCAAAATGTCAGATTTTTCCTTCCTTTCTAAAGAGCATCTGCCTCCACAATTTGGACACAATCTGCAGCAATTGTTCAGAAATAATATGGTAGAATAGAATCCATTTGCAACCCTCATTCATTCGATCATTATCCCCCCCCCACAAAAAAAGAAGAGAAAGATGCTTACTTATGATCTCCAAATATAGATATAGTACCTTTCTTACTGTAGTCACTTTGGATAAAAGCGTCTGACTGTAATGGGATGTAATGCAATGTAATGTAGTACCCACGCAGAATGGTGATCTGTGACAATGTCTCTTATTTAACTTTTGCATTTGATTAGTTATCAGAGGAACTCAAAGGCTGCAAATATAAATTCTTTCACTGGACAAAAAGCATAAAAAAAGAGGATCTCATAACCCCCATGTTGCATTAATCAATGGGATTACTAGTCATAAAATATTAAGTTAATCCAAACCCCTTTAGGACTTCAGTGTGAATAGTACCCCTTATTGAGCCAGACAAGTTGTGTATAACCTGAGTGAATTACTGCAAGGAAGCCGAGGGTTACACGCACACTGACACTCGTGCAAGAGTTTCATGCTGTTTGCCTCATGGGCTTCTAGTAACAGATACAAAATGTCTTTATGGAGTGGATGCTCCCAATAGATAGGCAACGTTTAATAGAAAAATCAAACAGAATTGAACTTGACTGCTTAATGACAGAGTGGATGAACAAGTCAGCCGTCATGATACCCCTGGTATGGAGGCACTCACTTAACATGATCCATCATATGCTAAATCATATAGATTTGCCTTTTTAAAACAACATAAAAATAGTGCAATCAACCAAGTGCAATCAACGAGACTCACCATTACGTTTTAACAGGGATGTACATAAAGGAAAACATGACAAACTATCACATTTGAGCCCATGTTGTCAGAAGAACATGCAACTTTTTCATGTTTAATTCTGTTCATCTGTCTTTGATTCATTAGAAAGCATTTTAGCCCTTTTGCTGATGGCCAGTGATCGAAGCACAGCACCCAGATCCAGTTGAAGATATTTTGCATGCTTTGTGTTATGTTCTCTCAGACAGAGGCGTGCAAGTGTTATGGCCTCTTGAAGTGGTGTGTGGCTGTTAATATTACAGCCCTGTGTGTGTGTGTGTGTGTGTGTGTGTGTGTGTGTGTGTGTGTTTGTGTGTGTGTGTGTGTGTGTGTGTCATTATCCGTGTGAAGTTTGAGGGCTCGTAATGGAGGAGAGTACTGAAGCACCTGTACAGTCAGCCATAAAAGAGTTCCCATGGGAAAAGACATTTCTTTATAGACAAGCTTTTTATAGACCTATCTTTTAACTTGTCCTTTTCTTTTATTATCTGTTTTTATTGTGGTGTTGTTTTTAGCATTTTATTGTATTGTTGTATTATTATTGTATTATTGTGTTTTTCCTTTATTTGTCTGTGAAGCACTTTGTGACCCTGTGTTTTTAAAGGTGCTATATAAATAAAGCATTACTTACTTACTTACTTACTGTCAGTCAGGTGAAACCCTCATAACTGTTTTTCTATTTTTTTTATTACTTTTTATTACGACTTTTCTTCTTCTACACATTATGACCTTTAAGCCCTTGAATCCCATTCAAAAGTCAGTGGATCTTTTCAAGTATGATGAAGCATTATGATCAGTCAGAAAATACAAATTGTTTATTTCACCAGACACAAGGTTTTCACAAACCAGCAGCATTTTGATAGGATTCCTATTAGTTCACTTTGATGTTTGTGTATTTGTTTTCCTTTGGGTTGATGGAATTTGTATGAGCAATTGAATTTAATATACAGATTTTTATACTTATTCTTATTTGTTTACTTCTTTCTATGTAGTATAATTTAGACCTTTGCTGTAGTTGAATGACTGATGCTACAACAGAATTCAGTTTATCCTCATGGTGGGTCACCACAGCATAGGAAGGACACAATTTAAAAACAAAATGAGATATCCACTATTAGACACGGCTGTGCTACTGTTAAAAAACTGTCATTGGCATGAAAGTGAAGCACATTATTAGCTCCTATTAAAGCTTTTTTAGTGTTTATAGTATTTTTGCCTATATAAGTTAGAGAGAGAAAGAGGGGGATGATGTGCAACAAACGTCCCAGGCTAGATTTAGAGCCAGGACGTCTTCAGTCGGCTGACCATTGTTTCAAAACGAATTATGTTTTTGAGGATATAATCATCTGTGTTTCTGAAATATTGACTAATGATTTTCAGGGAGCAAAACTGACGCATATCATCTTGAAACAAAAGACTTCATAGTCTCCCCAAAAAGCTGAACTATTACGTGACTTCTGTTTATTTCTTGTATCATAAAAAACAGCCCAAGACCAAAACAGGAGCAGACCTTGAACCAAAATGACCCAAACATTCCCAGTCCCCGGTGCCAAAATGAATACAATGTTCAGTACAGTGTGTGCTGCAGTACATAACATTCACAGTATTATTGTTTTCCAGGCCTCCGGGCTCTCACTCGTCTCCATGCCTCTTCACCTATCTTCATCCTCACCACCATCATCATCTTTCTCACTGATGCTGCCTTGCCTGGTGGGTTTCCTCCTGCTGCTGGCCTCCGGGGTCCACGGCCAAGGTACCATACCCTTCATTACCAATATAACACTTTCACCATTCAATTCGGGGGGTTATTTCACCTTCCATACACACCGAGAGGCGGGGCCAAGCTGGCAGAACACGCCGGCGGGGTTCACACCTTCACTGAATGCAGAACAGAGTGTCTAACAGCACCTCTATTTCAGCGGCCATCTGCTCTGAACACACAAAGCAGGGGGTCGGGATACTGCACCGCTCCTGTCTGTGTATCTGCCTGTCTGTCTGGCACAGTGCCTGCTGTTGTTGTTAGTGGGTGTACGAGGCCTTGACCTCTAAATCCCACCAGAACCATCTGATCCACTGCCAAGCACCCAAGACGATGGGGCCCCTCCAGAGGCCCACACACACACACACACACACAGCGCTGTCGAGTGCGGAGGGTCATACGTCAAAATAAAGCGACTCAGACAAAGTGCTGTGATTCACGTCCTCTGTCTTTTCTGCTTCCGTTTCCCCCTCCTCTCCCTCTCTATCTTTTGCCCCTCCACATAATGCATACAAACCGCGGCGTACTATAACGCTGCGAGGTTCCTCTGACATGACCTTTGACTCCCCCAGCCCCGAACCAGCTTCCTGTTCCCCTTTTCTATACCAGGCGAGAGGACAGGGCAGGCTTTGATGGATGGAAGGACAGCTGGAGGGAGGGAGGGATGGATGGAGGGCGGGAGGATGAACACATGAAAGACAGCGCTTGTTGGGAAACCCCTGTCGGAAATTATGCAGATGAGTACGAAACAAGAGACGGGTTTGATTTAGGGAGGAGGAAGTGCGAGTGGTTAGGCCATCTTCTAGAAGTTTCACAACATCAACAAAAAAGCCTGCTCATCCGGATATTTTTGATGGATTTCTCTGATCCGTGCAAAGCCTGCAACTGTCATACCCCCCGGACTAGTCAACACACACACACACACACACACACACACACACACACACACACACACACACACACACACACACACACACACACACACACACACACACACTACAACTTAACTTTCTTTGTTTTTCTCTTCGTGTCTAGGACGTCTGAAGCTGACGGTCTTGTCCGAGGACAGACTGCAGATGAAATGGAAAGAGGCTGAGGGGCCCATTCAGGGCTACAAGGTCCGAGTGAGACCCATCTCAGGTGAGACCACCCTGGCTGCGGTGATGTGTTGAAAGTAATAATCTGTGACATTTGCATCAAAATAAAGGTCCGCTTTGGTACTATGTATCAGCATATGCGATATGTGATTCAACGTATATACCCAGTTCATGGAAGCTTTTACATTTGCTGGCACACAGGAAGTGGTGTGTTTTACGCTTCCGGTTTGTTTGGAATGAATAGCAGAAGAAGAACTGGGTAGTTAGCATGAGCAGCGATAGCCACCGTGGCTGAACAGACAAAGAAGAGAGAAACTCAAACTCCAACAGAAAATCCCAGATATCACAGTACTTGGACATACTGTTTGATTGACAGGTGATCTCGGGGAGGTGCAGTGCAGAAACACCACAGTGATGAGTTTAGATGGAGAGGAAATAAAAAGGGATCTTGGGGATTTCATTTCATCACATATCATGACCATGGAATAATATGAATAACTCCCATAGGAGTTATTCATAAAATGCTCTACAACCATTTTTATTAAAATGAATAGTCAGAAAACAAATAAGGTTGGAATGAGAAACTCAAGACTCAAGCCTGATGTGATCATACCTGAGTACAGACTGGAGCTGCTGCTGTGATCTCTGCTGTGGTTTAGAACGGCCTATGAATGCAGTTTGAAAGTGGCTGACTGCCTTTCAACACACAGTGGATCAGACCTCCTTGAATGTGTCAACTCTTTTACTCCACAGCTGATGGGTTGGATAAGAATGCATTATGCAGCCAACTCCCCCTCCTCTCCTCCTCCTCCTCCTCCTCTTCCCTGCTTCTTCCTCCCCGTCTAACCTCTTTCCCAACATTGTTTTCTCTCGGTCACCCTCTTTATCTCCCATTCCACTTTGTGCAGCTAAGCCTGGGCAGGTCTGAAAAACAGAGAGGGGCTGAGAAGAAGTAGAGTTCAGTCAAACAGGGGGCATGTCATGCCTGCAGCCAAAAAGAAGAAGATGAAGAGCCTAGATGATATAAAACTGCAGGAGGATACGGTTGTGGAGGACGCAATAACAGGAAGCGAGGGAGGTCGCAGCATCTGAGAAATAGAGGATGGAAGAGGAAGTGGTGTATCAGTGGGACAGAAAAGAAGAAGAGACGGGGTGTCATTGATGTCAGTGGGGTAGAAACGAGGATGGGGGGGAAAGAGGAGATGGAGGGATTACATCCAGCAGTGATCCGATGAGACTTTCCCCGGCTCAGGCGTTGCTTCAGGGGAACAAAGGGAGGAACAATGGATCCTGAGGTTTTGGCTGATGCTTCAAGAGCACACCTGGCAGAGAGAGAGAGAGAGAGAGAGAGAGAGAGAGAGAGAGCGTGCTCTGACCTGATAACTGCATTATATCTTAAGCTGCTGGGGATTTACCTGTACAGTTAAAATGGATTAACCTCATGTTTCATGCCCTGACTTTTTGTTAAGAAATAGTTCCACCAAATCAGGC
>CABFOS010127524.1:0-22154 GCA_900660315.1 Diretmoides pauciradiatus | reverse complement strand
CAAAAATCGTTAAAATTAGCAAAAATCACCAAAAATAGCCAACTTTGAGCCATTGCTGTGGCTCTGTTTTATGTTTGAATGTTCTGAAATTTTGTAGATGTGTTGCCTATGACTAGATCTGTTAGTGTATCAAGTTTCAAGTTTATTGCGCAATTTTGACGCGCATTGTGCACGTGCAAAGTTCCAAAAATAGCCAACTTTGAGCCATTGCTGTGGCTCTGTTTTATGTTTGAATGTTCTGAAATTTTGTAGATGTATTGCCTATGACTAGATCTGTTAGTGTATTAAGTTTCAAGTTTATTGCGCAATTTTGACGCGCGTTGTGCACGTGCAAAGTTTTCCGTAAATTAAAATGTGTAAACTTTGAGCTATCACTGTGGGCTCATTTTCACTTCAATCTTCACGAAATTTTGTAGACTTGTTGTTAACAAGTTAGTACCTCCTCCTGTGACGTTAAACCCCCTTTGGTGACAATATCCCCCCTCCTGTGACCGCTGTCTGGGCGCATTCCACCCGTCCGAGGGACGTTTGGTGGTGATATACTCACAGGGGGTAGTGACTGTACGACATCACAGTGATAGATGAAGCCTGTGTGGGGCAGCAGGGAGGTGCTGCTGAAGCCAGCCAGCGTCCTCCTCTGGGCCCCCAGCAACATCAGGTTACAAGCTGGCATCTTGGACAGGTTGGTCAGGCCTCCAGCAATACCTACAGCCAGAGAGGAGAGAAGAAGGGGGGTGAAAATAAGAATAATTTAGATAACCAAAATCATTTAGGATTCATAACAAGGACATTTCACATTCTTAAATAAAAATGTGAAGTTCTTTAATAAATATGTGTAAAATAGAACTCTTACCCATGATCTTGGCAGCTGTTGATGCTCCAACGATGATGGACAGATTTGGAGCAATGAATGACATTCTGGACTCTACATATTCATATATCCTGTGTTTGGATTGGTTTAGTTCCAGGGCCATGTCACATGCTTCTTCCAATCGTTTCAGCTCATCCTCACCCAGCATCACCCTAAAACCATGAAAACAGTTTCAACTTTCAATGTACACAATCAATTTGCAATCAACAGAATTATTTCAGTGGAAATGAGGCATTATCTGCACAGCACACAGATGTACACACACACACACAAAGGATTTTTCCTTCAACTCTGATTATGAATGTTGAAAATAATGTTGAATTAATATTGTTTTAATTCAATCTCAAATATTTACCAGGGATTTAATAGATCTATCATCCCCTATAGGCTCCAAACAAACATGTCATTTCCCAATATTTCCCTGGATGGTTTAACTTTGAACTTGGCCCCTCGTGCTGCTGACTCACCCCTGTGTGGTCGAGGCTGTGACGCTGACAACCATAATGGTGGCATTGGTTAGAATTTGCTGTAGAGTCTCATTGTTCTTGCACTTGTCCAGATTGTTTCCCAGTTCCTAAGTAGGAGACACAAACATTATATATTAATTACATGCCAGAATAAAAAAGCAGCAAAACTATTTTCCCCCCATAGTTTTTATTTATAGGGAGAGGAGACTGAGGATGCATGCTCTTTTTCAGTAACATACTTTAAACTCTGTTAAGACTCACTGTTAGACTGTGAAGATTAATTTACACCACTGCTCAATGGCCCCTTGAGGATAGTTGGTCATGTTCCCCACACAACTATAAATATATTGTATGACTATACAGCAGAGGAGGTTGCTCGTCCTCTATTTTTGAGAGGCAAGAGGGAGATAAAAATATAAAAGTTTTGTAAATAAAAGTAATTATTTGAAAGAAACTATTACTAAATCTCAGTATCATTTATTAAAATATATTTTCACTCTTTGGAAAAAATCCATGATTGAAATTCTGATTAAAATGCTTCAACAGCAACACCTGCAGGGCAGACAGTGAAAGGGCAGTCTGTGTGACAGAGCCTGTGGCCAAAACACGACGCTCAAAGGGAGGTCTTCCTCCCTAACCAATCACCCACAGCCCAGATGAGCTCAGACTGCCAACACTGATACAAATACAGAAACCAGAAACCTGTCTTCAGAAGTTTCACTCTTAATCACAAACTCAGATTCAGTTGGTTGAAGTCAGAATGATCATGGTCAGAGAGAAACGAAACAAAGTTGGAAATTATTTAAAAAAGCACTTAACTCTGTGTGCCATATATGTATTGTATATGATTTTAGCTTCAATAAAGTGTTAGACAGATTTTTTTTTTAATTCTCATTTGTTTAACTGTAAAAATAGATTTGGGGCTTTTGGCAAAACATTAGGGACAGCAGCTCCACCCCCCCCCCCTTAGCTCCACCCCTGCCAGTAATGAGGCACAGTAAACCCACAGGAGGCACTATATTGTTCTTTCCTGAAATGGGATTTCCAATAGTTACACTACTTGTTAACACAAGCCGATTAAATAGGCATCAGCCACACTCACCTTGACTGCCCGGATGTAATCTAGAGAATTTGGCACTAGGGACTCAAGCTCCGGGAACCTCTTTGAGTACTTGTCACGGGTAAACTTGTGAATGATATCTTATACAAAGGCAGGAAATAAAGACAAAGTCAGCTTGTACGGGAAAAAACAACAACATCTTTTTGTGTACTACAAAGCAGCAACATAAGCAAACTCACTGAGCTCATTGTCGATCTCCACAGTCAGGTTATTGGCTGCTACAATCAGTCTGTATTCTGGGTCCCCCTCCACTGGGCCAGAGACTTAAGTGGAAGAAAGAAGCACGGCACAATTAGACAATGTTTTGAAATGCGTTGTGGAACTTCCTAAGCACAAGTTCACATTTACAGGGGAAGACATCTAGGAAGTGAAGAGGAGGATCACCAAATAGTTACGCTCACCTTCAGCGTTCTTGCGCTGCTTGTCAACATACCCTCCAACTTTGTCCATGATCTCTGAAAACTGTAGACATGCTTTAGGTTATGCTGGGATGGCCAAACATATCACTAGGAATATCAGACTACACACACTTCTCACATACAACTCACTTGTTTGCTATTGCGAAGCTTGGCAATAGATGTCACGCTCTCAGCTCCACTGTAGTCCACCTCCATCTCCTCTGGGATGTCCTCCAGCCCTCCTCCTGTCTTTCCCTCTGCCCCCTCTTCATCACTCTCCCCCTCCTCTCCCCCTGGATACAGTTCATCCTCCCCCTCCTCTCCAGCCTCCTCCAGATCCGCCAGGAGCTCGTCCGCCAGAGACATCTGCAGTGAATGGTAGAAATGGTGTTTACATAAAGGACGTGAAACGACATTTCAGGATAGTACTGGGCTACAGCTTCACTGACACACACGATCTTAGACCTTAGAGCATCCTGACTTTGTTCAACCTCTCAAAACAACATGAGTGGAATAAACTACGACACAGGCAAGAAGTCAACGTGTTTCTGTCAGACGTTAAAGAACTCAAGTCAAGCTCTGCGGGGTTAGCTAGTTAGCTAGTTAGCATTAGCACACGTTAGCTTAATGTAGTGGGCAATGTTAGCAATCATTACATATCCAAGCAACTTACCTCGACGGTTTAAACACCTGTCGCGGACAAAATGAACAGGTTTGAGGGAGAAAGGAGCTGCTGAAGTAACTAAACGTTCTCACTACGCATTTGATTTACTCTCTACGGTGTTTGGTCGTTTGTCGCAGATTATATACGTAGGCGACAACGTAAAGTTCGCAATGGATTCTGGGAGATGAGGCCAAGAACTGGAACACCTTATGAGCAGGGTTGCCAGGTTCGTGGTTTTCCTACATGTTTTGCTATTACAACAACTAAACAAATTCGTGGTTTTCCTACATGTTTTGCTATTACAACAACTAAAAAAATAAGAAACTTCATGTGTGTAATATATATATATATATGACTCATTGCAAAACATTGGTCCGAATGGAATACCGTTATATTTGAGTTTACTTTTAGGACAGTTGGGCGGATTTTAAACGGTGTTTGGTCGTTTGTCGCAGATTATATACGTAAGCAAAAGTAAGATTCGCAAAGGATTCTGGGAGATGAGGCCAAGAACTGATACAACTGCACCAACTGGAACACCTTATGAGCAGGGTTGCCAGATTCGTCGTTTTCCTGAATGTTTTGCTATTACAACAACTAAAAAATAAGAAACTTCATGTGTGTAATATACATATGACTCATTGCAAAACATTGGTCCGAATGGAATACCGTTATATTTGAGTTTACTTTTAGGACAGTTGGGCGGATTTTAAACGGCGTTTGGGCTGGAAAACAACCAGGACCCAATGCGATTTATTCTCATTAAACAGCTCAGTAAGAGTTTCACATTTGATGTTTTTATTTCCCCTTGTTTATACAGTATCCCCTGAAAACCATTCTTTAAACAATACAGGTTTTAAACCAACATTTAAATAGACTAAACAAAGGAACTAGTTGGACCTCGACTGCATGATGGACTGTTATTAGTAGAAAATGAGAACTTAACATACACAAACAAATGGAGTTATTTACTGATGAAAGGCTTCCATGTTTCATGCTAAGCTACATTGTCATCAAACAAGGTAAAGAAGGACGAGACAGCTAAAAGTTCAATGACATTAGAAAATAATGAAACATTACAGGACATAGTTCAATACAGATTGGCATATATTAACAAGTGAAATTATACAAAATACTTTTTAGCAATTAATTGGGAAAATATTTTGATTTATTTATTATGAAGAACTTGAGAAGGTAGAACCTAGATGCATTTTGTCCCAAACAAATATGAGTTAAGTTAATATATAAGTTAATTGCACCAAAACAAATAAATAAATAAATTATATTGCATGGAAATTGGCTTGCATGAATAAACAAATAAATATATAAATAAAGAATAATCAAATAATAGAAATATAATTTTAGAATCAAAAGTATAAAGAAACAGCTTGTTTCCTTTTTTCGTGCAGTCTACGAATACATCTAAAATTAAACAGCTCTAAAATGATATTGTATACACTTGTATTACGATATTTGTACAAATGTTGAATGAGTATTCTCAAATACAGGAGTCAAGCAATTTTTGTCCCCAACTGTTGCCTACAAGAATAACTGACAGACTGCAATGAAAAACTTTTTTTTTAATAAAGAGAGGATTGGAATCCAAGCGTTTACATAGACATAAATGACTAAAGAAAGTGCATTCCCCGCACATCTGGGGAAAAATACAACAGAATGAAGCAGAAAAAGAGAAGGTAAGCTGGTACACAGTAAGACTCCCATTGCATAGCCGTCAAATCTGTTTCAGATTTTACAAAGCTCCAGGCTCCTCTTCTCCTAGCATATGCTGCCTTTTTCAAAGACTTTTGTAGCCAGTGGCTATGAATAAACTCCATAAAACAGTGGCAGGGAGGAGCTCAACAACCCTTGTCATACAAAATCCTGTAGCTGGTAAAACCTGGAATGTGTCCAGCTTCTAGAACGGGAGTCTTTTCTTTCCGTTGCCTATTCAATAAAAAAATAGCCTCTGAGAGAGTGGCTGGTAGTTGGGGGTAATTCACTGGCCAGTCTCAGAGGGTTCAGCTCTAAAGGTTCCCATAATGAAATGTAACATCACACCAAGTGGGGGTCGTCGGCAGGGCTGACAGTAAAACGTGATGATGTCACTGGATTGGCCCCCACAGGCGACCTTGGTTTGATGGACAAATCCTCTTTCCTTTTCGAGTCTTTGCCTTTGTTGTTTGCCCCTGATGGAAAGACAGGAGTTGGTTGTAACTTTGACTGACAAGAATAATCAAGCACCACCATAACCTCCTTACTGTTGAATGCATAACCACTAGACCACATGTGGCTGCAATATTACTGAGATGTATACTAAGTAAATAGTGCTAGACTAAACACAATGTAGAAAATAAAATATTAATTTACATGTATTGTTGTTATAAGTAAGCTGAAGCAATGCAAGATAGTTTTCAGTTAAAAATAACATTCTTTCAAAAGGAACACTGCCTCCTTCAAGGCTTTGAAATGTTCAACTCGGAAGGCTATGAGAGAGCATGAAAGCATCTAATTTTGGTGTTGGTGCATTTCTTTACATGCAAAGGTAATTCAGAGCCAAAACTCTCATTATTCTGTGAAATGAAGCAATCAGTGGATAGTGGAAGTGGATAGTGGCTTCTGGAGACCAAATTAAAATATGTCATAATATGCTGTATATTTGGAGAGCAGAGGTGAAATGAGGGTTCTCCATTTCAGTGGGTTAGTCCTGTCAGCTTTTATAACATCATTCACATTATCTCCAGTCTAAAATTGACCTCCTCTTCCCCTTATTCTGTGGCTCACGTTTGTGAACGTACCATGTAAGTCAAACTTGGTGCTTTTGCCAGAGACGGGTGCTGGACTGGTGGGCGCAGAACTGCTCAGCTCATTGGTTGGAGTTTCCTGTTGCATTGAGAGAGATTAGTCAGGCACCATTTATTATATCTACTATGATCTGTTATTACTCAATCATGGGATGTACAGGAAATACCTGATCAAAAAGATAGACTGTGACATCATCAAAAAAGGACACATTTCTTCCTCTATCTTTTTCTCTGTCCATTGGCTCCTTGGGCGACTTCAGCAGACTCCTCAGGCCCACGCGTTTGTCAACATCTGTTTCCGTGACAACGATCACCCTTCTGGAGATTTCATCCTCCTGCTCTTCTTCCTCCTCCTCCTCAGGGTCACTTCCTGATGACAGACCTCTCCGTCTTCCGATCCGACTTCCGATACCCCCCTCCCCAAACCCTCCTTTACCACTTGGGGTAAGGGGAAGAGTAAGAGCAAGAGGAGGTAGGGCAAGAGACAGGCGAGCTAGTTTGGCTGTGAAAACGAGAGCAGGGAAGAGATTGTTAGATTTGAGCAAAGGCTGACTGAGTTTTAGTGGCTCAGCCCCTTAGTGTGCAGACTGCACATCGCGGCTCATGCGAGGCAGTCACAGCTCTCTCTCTCTCACTTTCCGCCCACTATCCTTTAAAAATAGACGTAAGATATTACTGAGCCACATCAACAAATCTTACCCATCTTACTCATGAAAAGCCATATATCTCAATGAAGTTGGCATTTAAAATCATCTCAGATATGATGAAGAATCCTGAGCATAGATTAGTAATCAAGTCAAGTTTATTTATATAGCCCTTAATCACAAAATAGACAGAAACAAGACTACCAACCAATCTAACCAGGCTTAGACCCTCAAAGAAGACAAGGAAAAACTCCCAAGAAAACCTTATTAGGAAAGACGAAAATGATGGGGAGAGAGGGATCTCCCACCAGGACGGCTGAGCATGCAATAGGTGCCAGAACACACCTAACAACACTTAATACGCTTAACATGAAGGTACCTTTCATTGCCTGGTTTCCAGTAGGCTGAGGCGACGTAACCTCAGGTTGCTCAATCACAGTGAGTGGTTCAGCAGTAGTTTCATCAGACTCACTGCAAGGCCAAGGGCTCGGGGCGCTTTCCGGTTCCGCTCGGCTACAAGGCCAAAAAGAAACCAATTGATTACGACGTGAATGTGGACAGAAACTCAGATTTATTATTCAGGATAGATAGATATATTTCCAAGGTCAGACTTCATACCTTTCATCCTCATTTTTGTCTTTCACACTGACTGTTTCGCCACTGCCGTCAGTGATCTGCTCCCCCCAGGGCCGGAGAGTAACAGTGTCTTTGACAATCGACCCCCATAGCACATTTGTTTGAACATTTTCACTGAGGGAGAACTGTAACCTTTCCTCACACACCTGAACAAAAGTTTTAAAAAAGAAGGGGAAAAAAGAGGATATAATAGGGGTTAATCAATTCATAAAGGTGATAAAAGGAGTCAATTCTTAGTTTCAGTTAAAAAGCAATTAGCAATTAATAAATATAAAACGAAGAAGCAGGTAGAATATCAAAACATCTCAAGATTAACAATCTATAAAAATCAAATAGCACTTAGCACTACAAACAAACAAACAAGGTCTTACGTTCACCTGCATCATCAGACCATTCTTGGTGGGCATCTTAGAAAGAGATCCCTGTTCCTTGACATCAGAAGTATGGCATAATGAAAAGCATAGTGGGCTCTGGATGTCGCGCCTCTGCTCTTGAGGTGACAGTTTGACTTGGGAGTCCTGGATCACACATGTTGCAGTCTTAGCCGCCTTATCAGAGTTATCAGAAACCCCGTCAAGATTCTCCTTCAGTTCCACCCTGCTCCCCTCGGAAGTGGAGGCGCCACAGGTTTCCTCAACTTTATCGCCCTCTGCAGCACTGCTCGGCTTTTGCTCAGGTGTCTTCTTCAAAGACTCTAAGAGCTCGAGGTTCCCCAAGAAGAGGTCACCCAAAGTGTCCTCCTCGTCGCCAGATATACAGCACAGTTGTTCTAGTTTTTCAAAGTCCTCCAGGGGCTCCTCATCCAAATCCTTCCACTCAGAGATCATTAACTCTGGGAGAGTGTCAAGGGAATTTTGGGGTGGGGACAGGGTGGTATTTTTTTGGTCGTTCTGATTTCCTAAGTTGGGTGTGAGGTTGTTCTCCCTTTCCAATGTTATATGCACAGGTGAGTGGTTCAGATTGGCCGAGATCCCTTTGCTTTGAGTTGTAGCAAGTGGCAACTCTGGCTCTGATGGGGCGTCTGTGTTGGGACTGGGGGAAATACAGAGCTCTGGCTCAGTACTGGCAATAAAGTCTTCCAGATTCATGTGACTAATAAACTCCTCTGCTTCTACGACAGATGGCGGTGGACTGGGAAAGGAGTCGTCTAAACTCTCTAGTTTATCATCTTGCACATCAAGGTCTATGCTCGGTGGAGGGCTAGGAAAATCCACTGAGCTGAAATTGTCTATCTGCGGATAGGACTGATCCATCTCCTCCTGCATTGTCAAACCAATGTCACTGGGGCAAGATAGAGGATTGGATGGAAGAGATATGTCTCTGTAATCCTCCTCTACATTCACAATGCTTATTCTCTGTTCTATGTCCTGCCTTGCAAGCTGAGGACTCATTTCAGTTTCTGAGTCCATCGTTGGCTCAGCATTCTCCAGGTCTGAAAAGTCTACATGAGGAGCTTCAGTGATGCAAATAGATATTTCTGAGCTAATATTCTCTAATGTGTGAGTGGCATAGTTCTCTAAATTTGAGCCTGTTTCTTTCCCAGCATCTTCAGCTGATGACTGTTCTTCTTTTTGTATCTCACAGAGGTGACTCTGAGTCCATCTGTTAAAGTTTTGATTCTCCTCCTGTGCAAAGTCTAGCTGACCTTCATTGTTCTTGACTGTCTCTGTCAATGGTGTAATTTGCTTCTTTTCTTGGTCTAAGTTCTCTTGCTCTGGGATTTCTATGTTCTCTACTTCAATATCTGAGACTGCCCCTTTCAGATCTCTGTTACAATCATCAATTTCCTCTAGGTTCTCAATGTTTTCCTCTTGTTGTATGTCCAGAGCTTGGACTGCCTGGTGGATAGCAATGTCTTTAGAATCCAACTTTGTCTTCAACCCAAGATGGCCAGCTTGTCCTTGGGTTTCATCATTACAGGTTTCCTCACAGGCCTCCGAGACAGTGGGGCGAGTTTCACTTCCTGCAAGTTCGTCATTCTCTTCAGTCTCCCAGAACTCCCTGCCCACTACTAGCCGCTCTCCCACCTCCCAGGCCTTATTACTGAACCCAGAGAAGAATTCAGATCCAAGTTCAATATCTAGGCGCCTGTTTTCGGGAGAGGCCCATTGGTCATTTTCAGCAGGCCACAAGTGCAAATCTCTTTGTGTAAAGCGATGGCAGTCAAATTCTCCCCTAACCACTCCACCTGTTCTCTCGTCCTCCTCCTCAAGAGTGTTCCATAGCTCTTTAGTTTTCAGATCCAGGCCCTCAGAAGATTCTTTATCCATACTGTTAGCAGAGTCCACCCCTTTCCAGTCTTTCCTTTCTGCCTCTCTCTGTGGTGACTTTTCCTTCATAGCATTACTTAGCTCACCAGCAGCCAACTGTTTCTCTGTCTCTGATGTGGCCTTGGCATTCTTGTGTTCACCATTTTCTGAGCAGCATAGGTTTCTCAGGCCAAGCTCGTTACGGTCTGTGTGCTGGAGCTCTAGGCCAGGCCTCTCTTCATGACTCTCAGGCCCTTGAACACACCCCTCTTCCCAAGAGCACGTCAGACTGTTCACTTTATCATCTATACACTTCCCATCATTGGGCTCCAGTACTGACTGGGTATCATCGTTGAGTGTGGTATCGCTCGTCTGAATGCCATAGAACCGAGATAATCTGGACTCGTTGTCAAATTGGGATGGTGCCATTGGTTCCACAGTGTTATTTCCAGAGTGTGGGGCGTTTAGCCCAGAGATATCATTATCTGTCTGTGTAATACTTGTGTATTCTTTGTTGTTGGGTCTTAATATGCAATCCTTTGACTGACTGCCAGATACAGATTCAATCAAACTATCTGTCTCAGTGATGTTTATGGAATGTAGCTTCAAGTCATTCTCTGCAGAATCCTGGTATTTGCAATCTGTTATCTGCACATGAGAGATGATGCCATCTGTGTAATGGTTGTCTATCTTATGCCCATCACTGTGTAGGATCCCTTTTAAAGGCTCATCCTCTAAATTTGAGAACAACTCATCAATTATGTTTACATTGCCCTTGGCCTGAGAATCATTAGACAGCGATGTTGACTTGACCAGCCCATTTCCACCCGTTTCTCTGCTGTCATTATGGAATATGCCAGAATCTTCTCTCTGTGTAGACTCAAGCCCCTCACTTATATCTTTGTCATTACCAATATGAGAAATATCATTCTCAAGAGCATTTTGATCTGGAACCCTCTTTTCTTTAGACATCTCAACAGTATTTCTTTCCCCAATTTCAGCTTTACTATCTGAAATCTTTATACCCTCTTTCAAGGGGCTCTTTTCTCCAATCTCTCCCTCCTCCTCAACTTCAGTCTTTTCCTCTATTCCTGTCAGCGTTCCTCTATCTCCTCCTCGCCCACTGCCAGGCCTGGAGCCACTAAGACCATCACTGCTCCTCCTGTTCAGACTGTCTCCTTCCCAGTCACTGTCTGAGAAATAGGCGGAGTCTCGATGGGGTGTTTCATTTCCGAGAGGCCTCCACCCTCCGCTTCCTACGCTTCCCACGCTTCCCATCCATGAGTCACTAGGTGTGAGGCAGTCAGCTGAGCTGGAAGTCATAGGTGACAGGACAGAGTCGGTAGGGGTGATGAGAGAGATATCAGAGGATGGATCCCAGTCTGGAGTGGTTGGAGTGGTACCAGGAGTTGCTGCTCTTTGGGAAGTGTGACACTGTTTTGATCGATCACTGTTATTGTGTGGCTGTGAATTTTCTATTTTGGTCTCCACACAGCTTTCAACATTATTTTGAGTACCAAAACATTTGGAGCTCTCAGATTCATGTTGTGTATGTTTTTTAGATTCCATTGCAGGAATGTTATCTTTTTGGGATTGGTCTTTCTCAGAATCATATGAACTGGCATTAGTCTTCCCCCATATTTGATCTCCTCTCTCAGTGTTGCTGTCCTGCTGGTCATCTTTCATTATCTCACCATTCCCTATATGTGCAGCCCTTTGACTGTCCATCTCATTTGTAATGAGTGATTTGTTCTCATGCAGTAGCACAGTGTTGGATTCTTCAGCACTCTCAGTGGACTCAATAAGAGACTGTGCTGAGAGCTCTCTTTCTCTCTGTTCACCTCTGGCAGGTAGGGCAGGGCCATCGGAACAGTCCTGCTCTTCTTTCTGAGATGTGAGTGTTTGGTTGAGTAGTAGGCCGTTTTTGGGCACGATCTCTGCAAACACAAACTCACCAGGTTGGCACTGGGGATCTGAGTCAGCCTTGGTGTCAACAGTGTGCAAATCACTGTTTCCTTGTCCCTCATGTTTGATGGGCTGTTTATTTGATCCTATATGAAGGACTGGGATCTCAGGTCTCATGGTAACCTTTATCTCACTCTTTTTAGCACGCTTGGTCACTTGGGCATAGATGGCCTCAGTTTGTATGTCATCTTTGCTTTTGTTTGATGCTCGCATGGAGCTCTCTGATTGAAATCTGATAGTCTGGGTGGAGTTGGGGTCTATGCATATGGATTCATATTCAGGTGACATTGGAATGGGGGAGTAAGAAGAGTCCCCTTCCTTCTTGGGGGCTGCAACTTTTTGTCTTGATATGATTTCTGTCAGAAAGGTCTCAGCTGATTGGATCTCTTTCAGGAACTCCTCCCTGGTCATCTCTGTTCTCCGGGGCTCCTTCTCAGTCTGCTGTGGTTCAGACTCCTGCCTCCCGATAGTGATCTCAGAGAGGAGGGAGCGGGACCTCCGTATACCCTTTGAGTAGGCTTCCTCAGCCTCAGTGTAGGAGGGAAGTCCAGGGGCACAGACATAGGGCCACAATCTGGATGCAGGATGGAGGTATTTCACTGAGTCTCTCTGTGGCTCTCCCTCCGGATCTGTGTTCATCCTTCCTGTGTCGATCTCTGTGAGGAAAAGATCCCTCTGGAATGATCCTTTGGTGACTGTACTGTCCTCCTCTGCTCCTGTCCTGTTGTTATGCTTCTCTGTCCCCCATGAATGTCCTGCTGTGCCCAGCTCTGTAACCAGTGACTGGGATCGGCGCATCCCCCTGTTGGGCAGGAGGAAGTTCCCCCATCTTTCTCCATCTCTTTTCTCCTCCCTCTCGCCATCCCACAAGGCCTTCCCTACATCTGACTTGGACTCATTAGGCTCTGTCACACTAGATATCTCTGTCAGAAACAGATGCATGGGGGATTTCTTGGCAGCTGCCACTCGCTCTGCCTGCAGTTCAGCATCCTCCTTCCAAATGGCAGGCAGGATGGTGGCAAGGCGAGACTGGGTCCTCTTCATGCCCCTGGAGAAGAGCTCTGCTGTGGCTGGGTCAACATCCTCCGACAGGCTTGAGTGAGTAACAATAGTATCCCCACTAGGTTTCTCAGGGGACATGAAGGGGGAGTCATCCTCATCTGAGTAGGTAGGACTAGATGACGAGTGCCTTTCTATCTGGGGGGCCGTGGACTGGGAACGGAGTAAGTTACGGTAGATAGGGCGCAAGGGGTTTTCTCTCCGTACAGGAGAGTCAAATTCTTTTGCACGGGTATAGGAATTCTCCTTGGAGTTGTGCAACGATGCAGTGTAACTTATACTGCCCTCTCTGTCAGAGTAGTCACAGGATAGTGGGTCTCTAGTGGGTCTCTGTGTCTGCGCCTTGCTGTATCTTGAGTAAGTGTCAGCTGGATTGTAACCTCTCTGAGGTTTGCAGTGGGGTGGGAGAGGGGGAGGACACATTTGAGGTGGAGGGTAAATAGGGTGACTGGATGGGGGCAGAGAGGGAGATAGGGATGGGGATGGTGGTAGAGTCTGGCGGGACCGATGGAACCCCAGGTGATCAAAGGTGGAGGGAGGGCAGCTGCCAATGTGATGAGGGTCTGTCTCCACTTTTCCACTGATGATGTAGTGAGGCAGCCCTCTATGATATCCCAGTGGAGGGGCAGGGAGGGGGCGCGAGTGGAGGTGGTTAGCTGATGACATGGACATAGAGCGAGGCTTGGGAGGAAGGACTGGGGCCCGGATGCTAGTGGATGATGCTTTATCTGCCTCACCACTTTTCTTCTCCTCTTCTTCATCATCCCCTAGATCGACCACTGAAAAGTCAGTCACCTTGCTTGATATGTCTCTGAATTCTGCCACGCCTGTGTTGGGCACCTGGAGCTGGACCTCTCTCGATCGGACGGTCTGGATGCCCTTCCCTCTTTGATCTCCACACTCATCAGAAGAAGAATAGGGAACACGCTCCTTCCCCAGCATTCCGCTGCGGATCTCCACAAGCTCCAGGTCTCCGGGACCCATTGAGTCAGAACGGAAAGAGGATTGTGTTTTCCCTTTAAGAGTTGGCGACTTATCCTGGGGTGTGTGCTCCTCTAATCTGATGTAGTACTCACTGGCCAGAGAAGGGCTGCGGGCGCTTATCACTGGGACCACAGTGGGAGTGTCCAAGGACTGTCTGTGGGTATTGTTGACAGTTGGGATTGGCTGAGGAGGAGGGAGAGGTTTGTAGCCCCGTCTCGCATGGGCCTTCTCCCAGAAATATTCAAAGTTCAAGCCTTTGCTGGTTTCAGTGACTGTCAGGATGTCGTCCAGTTCAGATGACGATGGGGTGATACAGTTCCCCACAGGGTCCAATAGAGGGTAGGAGTTGTCCCTGTCATACTCTCGCTCTCTCTGCCGCTCATTTGCTGCAGCTTGGAAGGCAGGTGGACGGAGGGAGTCCCACCGCCTCTCAAACGACTCCTCACTCTCCCCTCTCCTTCCTCTGCCCTCCTCATACTCCTCATCATCTTCATCCTCTTCCCCAACACTCCCCCTTCCCATTCCTTGCTCAGCAGCCAAGAGGGAGGAGAGGAGGAGAAATACCTCAGCTACAGAAGGGCGTTGAGATGGAGGTAGCCAGCAGGACTGCATGATTTCATACCTGAGGGGAGGAGAAAGGAGAGAACAACAGAAAGAGGAGAGAGAACAGGAAAGAGATGATTATGACATTAACCCTTGCTATTAATTTAATCACCATTATGTCTGCACAGTGCACCTAGTGAATGAGTGCATGATCACTGACCAGTAGTCTGCATGAGACAGTTTGAGTCTGGGCTGGGCCAGGGTGATCTGCCTCTCCCTAATGACGAAGGTCAACACCTCTTCGTCACTCAGGTGTCTGTGCGGCTGAGAACCGAACTCAAACAGCTCCCATATCACCACCCCCAAGGACCTGAAAGACAGCAGGGAGATAGAAATAGGGTGTGAGACAAATCATCATCAATCATTAGTTTTTGGTATGTATGCTTTTTCTCAGCACCATCTTGTTGATCTGAACCTCTGACATCAAAGCAGACAAGTCTAAGAAGCGGGCATGATGAGTAAAAACTATTCTGTTGGATATGTTATTAGAGTGGAAGACATTTGATGAAGACTTAAATATCCTGTTTTTAACTAATAATCTGATCATTATTTTTGACTTTAAGAGTCACAATGTTTTATATTTAGATCATGACTTGTGTGTTTGAATGTTTGTCAGAATTTCCTTGTTGGTACATTCATCTATAAGCATAAAAAATACAAATTAAACTACATTTCATCCCTTCATTCAAGGTTTTACTTTGTTGTGCATACACAGGAGCAATACTTTTAAAACGCACCACACATTGCTGGTCTTGGTTTGGTCAGTAACAATGAGAGATCCTCTGTACTCCTCCAGCAGCTCTGGAGAGATCCAGCGTAGTGGGATCCACAGCTTGTCTGGAGTCAGGTAATAGTCATCCTTCACAAAAACACACCAAGATTTCATTTAGTACATTTAGTGAGACAAACCACAGTGTTTGGGGTTCCTAAATTAAAACACATATATAAGAAAATCCAGTATAAGTCAACTTTAAGTTTTTACACTCACAAGTCACACACATACCTTATAATGGTTGTGCGAGAGGCCATAGTCTCCTATTCTGACAGTGAGGTCTGAGGTCAGAAGGCAGTTTCTCAATGCCAGATCACTACAGAGAGAAGAACACAACCCCCCCTTCAAAAATCAGTCAAATTGATCAGTAATACTCTATCTAATACGATTAAGAGATACAGTTTTGATTGAAGACCTTCATCCTGACGATGGACATAAGGTCTTGACCCACCTGTGGATGTAGTTGTTGTCGTGAAGATGCAGCAGGCCTGAAGTGATCTCAAAAGCCATTCGCTGAAGAGTCAACAGATCCCGGGTCAGCAGGTCAGGGGTCATCCCATCTGACTTCCGCTGGGCCCGCAGGTACCTCTTCAGGTCACCCTAGTTATACAGTACATCACAACAACACAATGTAAGCAGACTAAAACAGAGTGAGTGCCCGTATGGCCATATGCATATGTGTCAAGTATTTATCATTTGTGCCCTTGACCTAAAACAAAAAAAACAAAAAATAATTGTGACTTCTGCAATAAAAATGTCCCCTTCTATAGGTGTTTCCCATCACATATCCTCAAAAGCAGTAGGGGCATTGGTAATAAGCTGTTGCTGCCTTTGTGTTAGTGGTTTGTGCTCCAGGAAGAGAAATGAAATAAAACAAAGCCTATAGAAAAGGATGAAACATATCCTTAAAGAAAGGGCAATAGGAGACAAGGCAGTAGGAGTTTAGACTCTAGGGGACTCCGGTGTGGTTTGGCCTCTCCCTCTGCTACTGTAATTGATCTGTTTGGCATCGGTCTGATCATACATTTGTAATTCTGTAATCATATCCACAGCAAATACGCTGCAGAATGCATCGACAGTAACAGTATGGTCATAAGGTTAAGCAATACTCTCCAACATGGTGTCTCCCTTTGAAGTGTACTCTGCTCCCTTTAGCTTAATCCCATATTAAGACGGCCTTGGATTCTTCCTCACCAGCTGACAGAACTCCATAACCAGGAGGAACGGGATGTTCTCGCTGCATTGGCCTAAACACTGGAGGACGTTAGGATGCTGGAGGCTCCTGAAGGCATAACGGGAAACCAAAAAGAGGGGAAAACAATCACAGAAAACGAGAGAAAAAACGTAATGAAGAATGAGACATAGCAGTGTGTTTGTTGAGTATGTGTGCTTAAGAAAAACTGGGACAGAAAAGGTGAGTAGAGGAAGAGATAATAGGACAAAGAAAACATTAGTGCCTCAGCAACAGCAGTAGAAAGAATGTGTGTTGTGAATAAGACACACAAACAGCTTCTGAATGTATGTGTGCGTGCGTGTGTGTGTGTGTGTGTGTGTGTGTGTGTGTGTGTGTGTGTGTGTGTGTGTGTGTGTGTGTGTGTGTGTGTGTGTGTGCGTGTGTGTAAGAGAGAAGGGCAGCCAAAGTGCTATTCTAAGTCAAACATACTAAATAGGGCAATCCAGTATTCATCCACCAGTGTTCATCTCCCATATTCCATTCCATTACCACCTTCAGGGTCATTACTCATTCATATACAAAATATTTACATAACAAAACATCAACTTGCAGCTCATGCAGTTAGTAATCACATCAACTGTCCTAAAAGTAAACAGAAACCATCTAAATTGGACATATTGTTGTTTGAGGACCCAGAATGGGGACCGTGGCAGTTTGTCCCACCTGTATGGTTCAGACTCAGCCAAGAACTTCCTCTGCTCCAGAGGGCTGGCACTGACACGCAGCTCCTTCACTACCGCCTGAGAGGAGCTGCAGTCACACAGCACCTCCGCCAGGATCACCTAGCAGAGAGGGGGGGGGGCGTTAGATCGGGAATAAAAGGACTATTTTTAAGTTACGACTCGTGATCTGGTTGGGAGCCAATATTAGATATAAGGTAGGATGGACAAGTTAGGAGAGAGAGATGTTGGCATTCTAAAAAAACAAACATTATAACATCTGAAGGCGAATCATCTCACCTTTCCAAACCAGCCATTCCCTATCTCCTGAAGGTAATTGAGAGCGTGTCTTTTGAAGCACTTGGAGTCTGTAAAAGCAGAGGAGGGAGAACAGATGAGTCAAACAGACCGTTGGTGCAGTATTTTCCCAGATCACTCCACTCCATTGAAGTGTCAGATTCAGTAAAGAGTGCAGTCCTACTGGTATCTATTCGGTTTGATACCTACAGGCTACACACCCTGAAGGAATTTACTGCAGGACGACCAGCAGATGTACTGGCTTTTATTCAAGTCCAGCTTTAAATCTCTCATGAGGATGCCAACCCTTTAGCTCACACTGTACCAGAGCCATTCGGTGTCTTACCTGCTCCATCCTGCAGGGCAGGGCAGGTGGGCCTGTCCCTGACTGGCAAAGTGTAGACCTCGGGGAGGGAGGGACAAGAGGAAAGGCTGTCCTCCTGCACGGGACTGGAACCCCCAGAGCACTCCTCCCCGTCCGCATTGTCAAACTCCTGCTTGACCCACGGCACCACAGAATGTTCAGGAAAGAGACACATAAAAGTACAAGATAAAAAAATAATAAACTGTCCTGTTAAGCTTAATTATATATACGAGTTTAGCTATAAGCATCAGGGGTAGGCTATAGGAGAAAGCATCCATTCTGAACTAATGACACCCTGTCTGCCATCTAAACAACATTAGGTTAGAACAGAAGGTTTTATTCAAGATTAGAATGAGAGAAGATTATTGTCCATTTCATCTTCATAAAGTTAGAATTATTGATTCATGCAGAGCTCTGATTATCAGAGAGTCTTAAGTACTAATCCTCCGATACGTAACCCCAATTTACCCCACTGTTCTTTTTGTTCCAGCCATGCTCATATAAACATGCAAACAGTGTGACAAAGAAAAACTAAGAGAGGTGAATAAGTCTCTTACATGTTGAAGACTTACATTGAATCCCACTCCTCCTCTCTTACAGCACAGACAGGTGAGGAGCAGCAGAACAAAAGAGACGAGCCCCGAGCAAGAAATGAGAATGACGACGTAGGGTGGAGGAGAGAGAGATGCAGTCCTGGATTGAGAGACTGAGAGGAATACATAGGGGGGAGGAGGAAATACAAGGGAGAAAAGGCTTTAGTGCTGCTCTTCGGGGGCACTTGTGCTTCTAAGGGAGACACACTGTTAGGTTTGAGTCAGTGAGAGGGAAAAGAGAGACTTCATTGAATCAGAAAAGAGTGAAGTCATGTTACATAGGAAACCATTGGAGCATTTTATATAGAGGCAGGTTTGGAACACATTGGAGAACCCCAATGGACAACTTGCATCAGGGGTTTAGGAAAAGCGGGAAAACAAACCAAGTTCAGAGAAAACCATTGACTGAATCAATAAAAGAAAAGAGAGATTTGAATTAAGGAATTAAAGTTTTGGGAGATTATACCATTCCAGTTAGGAGAAAGCATGGGGAGGGGGGAAGTGTCAGAAATGCATTCCACTTAGGAAACACAGTTGAGAAGCAGGGGAGGGCGGCTGGAGCTGTCGTTTGGGTAAGAGGAGCGCTAATTGGGAAGGGTTGAAAATTGGAAAAGAATTACTCAAATCAGAAAGGTTGACTACTTAGGTGAGAGAGGGAGGGTTCAGGGCATGTGGTATTTGTACCTCAACGCAGTTGATTGTGAGAAGCGAACCATCTGTGAAAGAAAAAAAAAAAGGGGGCAGGGCAGGGTGGTTAAATACCCTTCACTCATTATCTATAGGCTGCATGTTGATGCTGCAGCCCAAATCTATAACCAAATCACACATTTGATCAATTATGACAGATAATCTCTCAGGTGTCGGCTCACCTTGGTACTTCACGTTTGTCAACATCACTTTATCTGGAATATTAAAATAAATACCTATAGGAATTACTGACTTATGATTTGTAACTCTGCAATACCTCAGAATATAAAAACTTCATCCTGTTTCCTGAAAAAAATCCAAAATGACATAAACACTATACATTTAAATTGCAAAATAATGTCCTGAACCTTTTATCAGTTAAATGCATGCTATGGGAATTGGATCAGAATGCCATTATAAATCGAAACAAAAGACTTAAAGTGACGCTTGTCCTGTGCGGGCATAACTGTGATTAACACTTTGGCACTTCTCCCTTTTTCTTGGCCGAGGGTACATAAACGTGCAAGAAAACACAGAGTGAATATGGTAGTCTCTCACACAGGCCCGGGCCAGTGGCCAAATGACCTTAACAAAGGTAAATGAGGATATGTTTAGTAAGCTATATAAATGCCACCGTCATATCCAAGTGTATATATGGGCCAACCCCCTTGTTAAGTCACAATATACTGAATTCTAACACATTTGAGATCATTTAATGACTTCTAGCAAAGAATGGAGAGAATTTAGAAATTTGTAACTGATCATAGTTTGTTCTAATTTCATTTAAACTCATTTTTCGTTGCATGCCACAGAAAAGAAAAAAACACGGACAAATATGAAATTCAAATCTTCTGGCTGTGTCGGTTCCTTAAATATACACCGCCACCATAACCAGTGGCTCCAAGATTGATGCACAATTCCTGTGCAGTGCTATGCTTTCATCTTTCCCCTAGACAGATGTCCAGACAGACACTGCATATAAATAGGAACACAACAGGGCCTCCTCCACCAGCCCCGATGCCAGCAGCTCTCATCAAAACAATACAGCACAATACAATGACTGCACACATTACACAAACACAACACACAGCACTGCCAAAGCAAATTCAAACCCAGAAAAACACACACCAACAGCGGTTAATTGGCTCCAGAGAAATAACCTCCTATATTCCCTCTGCAGACGCGTCTTCAAAAACGCGCACTGACCAGCGCGTCAATCCGCTATTCATCTCATATGCTGTTTTTAAATGCCATCAAAGGCCTCTATGTCTCCTCTACTATCCCTTATTATTGTCATTACTGCACATTGTGTAACCATCATCGCATTGTTCCCTCATTCCGACTAAGTAAGTCACCTACTGCAATAACATTTCGCATTATTTAGCGTCTCAGTCACGTTGGCTCATATCCCCCATGAAGGCCTTTCCATAACCTAACAGTCAGACTAGGTGCCCTCCTCCTCCTCTTCCTCCTCCTCCTCCTCTCCTCTTTCTCCAGCATCCCACCGACGCCGCTCACCTTCTCTCTGCGGGGCTCCGAGCACTCTCTCCGGGTTGAAGGACGACATCATCCCCGCCAGCGCTATCATCACCCAGCAGTGGCGTCGCATCGTCGCGGCGTCCACAGCACCCGCATCCGAGCGATGCTTTCGGTCCTCTGCCGTCCCCCCGCCACAGTCCGCCGTCTCCCCGTCGTCTGATGAAAGAGCGTCTCCTTCTTCTTGTTGTGCTCTCCTTCCTCCCCCCTCTTCCTCCTCCCCTCTTCGTTTGATCTCCTCCCCCCTCTCTAATCCGCAATTAAACACGGTGGGAGAGCGGCTCTATTGTGCATCCCGTCCGGTCACACCAGACCACATCTCACTACCAACCTGGAGGTGGAGATCCATCTTCTGCGGTGTTTCTGTCTCTGTGGTGAAAACAAACGCCGCTGTTTTCTCCGCGTTCCCCCCCTCTGTCTCTCTCGGTGTTGGAGGCTTGTCTGTGTTTTTCTCCACTAGTCTACTACGTCAGACACACGGCGCTCACTGCCATGGTCCATAGTCATGTTCTCTTAAAAAAACATCAAAAAAATCCCTATAATAAAAAAAAATCCCTATAATAAAAAAAATCACTTTAATAATCCTGTAATTACCTCCGCTTAAGGATGAAGTCCGGGGCAATCGGAAAAAACTACCAGACCATTTTCATGAAACCTGGTGGAAGGGTGTAGTATCGGTCAACCACAAACCCATGACATTTTGGGGGCGGATCCCAATGCATAGGGTCATTCAATGGATCAATGCCCAGATTAACCATATGGGCAACTGGGCACGTGATGTCAAGGGTCACCAAGGAGGAGCCATCGTAATAACAATTTCACATTAAACTTAATTGACAACATATGCATAAATTATTACATTCAACAAGTAAAGTACAGATACTCAGAAATGATACTTGAGTAGGCTACAGTATTTCTAAGGACCAACACCCGTGTGCCTCAGGTGGAGGAGTTCAAGTATCTCGGGATCTTGTTCACGAGTGAGGGTAGGATGGAGCGTGAGATCGACAGGCGGATCGGGGCGGGGTCTGCAGTGATGCGGTCGCTCAACGGTCCGTTGTGGTGAAGAGAGAGCTGAGCCAGAAGGCGAAGCTCTCAATTTACCGGTCGATCTACGTTCCAACCCTCACCTATGGTCATGAGCTTTGGGTAGTGACCGAAAGAACGAGATCGCGAATACAAGCGGCTGAGATGAGTTTCCTTCGCAGGGTGGCCGGGCTCAGCCTCAGAGATAGGGTGAGGAGCTCGGACATCCGGGAGGGACTCAGAGTAGAACCGCTGCTCCTCCACATCGAGAAGAGCCAGCTGAGGTGGTTCGGGCATCTGGTTAGGATGCCTCCCGGACGCCTCCCTGGGGAGGTATTTCGGGCATGTCCAACCGGGAGGAGACCTCGGGGTCGACCCAGGACACGCTGGAGGGACTACATCTCTCGGCTGGCCTGGGAACGCCTCGGAAGTGGTGGAAGTGGCAGGGGAGAGGGCTTCCTGGGCCTCCCTGCTGAAGATGCTGCCCCCGCGACCCGGACCCGGATAAGCGGAGGACAACGAGAC